>MIQA02000041.1:0-14550 GCA_001887855.2 Sclerospora graminicola | reverse complement strand
GCCCGGACGACCAACTATCGGAGGGGGTATCCGTTGATCCTGATCAGCATCAGAATCAGATGAATCACCATTATGGTGACTGATCTGATCCTCCCGGTCATCTGGCCGGTCTTCATGCGCGTCAGGATCTATGTTTACCTTCATCTCACCTTGTGTACCCGTTGATCGGGGGTGGTTACACTCACTTAGGTGGACTCGGTGACGAAAACGATGATCTTGATCAGGTCGGAGGGGATGACCTTCTCGAGGCGGGGGGTGTCTTCGGGTGGAAATCTTCACCGGAGAACGGGTTGGGGTCGATACTTATTCAGTATCTAGGCACTGATCGGGAAAGTTCGTCTGATCAGGCCAGCCAATGAGAGAGAGATAATAAGAAACCAAGAAAACGCGATCAATCCACGATCTTCCACAGTAATCCACAAACGTTATCTCCACAAAACCTTTTCCAATATTATTGACGTGTTCCAAACACGTGTGCGTTGAGGGTGAGGTTTGATCACCTAAAACAAACCCGTCGGGGGTCTTCCGGTAAGCCAAAATGCGTCTAAGCGCGTCTTAACCGGGAAATAGTTGAGCAAGAGGGGACTAATCAACCCTGTGCTCCCAATGACCGCACACGTGGCGGAGCGACTCTTTGCTTTAGGGGGGAAATCTAAACCTGTTATTATATATGCAATGTCCTATACCTGTGTACCGTACACCAACTCATGCCTGACTTATACTTCGAACCTATTTACTTCGTCGCACGGTTGCGTAGCACCACCATGCCCATCCTGGCTGCACCTTCAAGCTGGTCTGTACCACTTCTGCCCTGATCACGACCCGACTCCTAGAAAGATCTTCAACCCATCCCGATCTTCGATAAACGACCTTGAAACCACTTGAGATCTGCTCTTCTAACACTTGTCCACTTCGTATCCAGCCCGACTTAGCCGGGAACTCCCCTTGCCTTCGCATTTGGACGCTGATCAGAGGCTGATCAGCCCTGATCACGATCGGCATAGTGATCAACCGAGTGATCAGGTGTTGATCAGGGCGATCAGCCCTTGATCACCTCGGGGACGCTCTGGGTCACTATCACCACGACTTCATTCACCTGCTAAGCCACACTTCCGACCTTTATACCCCGTCAGGGCAACCATGTAACACCGATCTCGGCTGATCAGGCCTGATCAGGCCTTGCCACGTCATCTTCGGACAAACCCATAGGTTATCATCACTCACACAACCTGTCACTCCACATGCCCGACTTCATTCCACATCTAATCTTCATTGCTCGGGCATAATCAGCCGATCAGGCCGTAACTTCGTGTCATGATCAACTTCAACCACTATACCATTCATAGATCGGCTGGACGGCTGTCCTTGACACGTCATGTCAACAGTTGCTCACCTCGTTTTACATCCACGGGAACTCCACTTAGTAATTGTGATCACGATCGTGATCGTGATCTCCATCGTTCCATCAGTGTCTGGGACTGGGCGTAATGACAGTGCTTGGCTGATTTCTTCACATCGTGAATACCCGTTGTCCGCCACCTTTTCCTCGTAACTGTGATCAGCCTTTTCCCACCCATCAACCGTCATATGTTGATGGGTGTTCTATCGTCACCAATCAACGGCCATGTGTGGTCCACTTCAGTCTCAATATTTCCCGATCGCTTTACCACAGCCGCCCCTGAGACTAACTGCAGCCGCGCAACGACTGCAGTTCGACTCACTCACTTCCAAACATCCTCTCTGGCGATCACCATGGCTGACTCGAGCCGATCTTCTCTTCCTACTTCGTCATCTTCGGCTGCCCGCCCGATCGCTGCCTCGCCTTCCGTTTCCAGTTCGACTACTCCCGCGATCGCCCCGATCACGACTTCGGCGCCGATCACGACCAGCCTCATCCGTCCCACGACAACCATGACTCCGTATCGCCCGCCTTGGACTCCATCCGCTCGACCTTCTTCAGATCGCCCCCTCCGTTACTTGGAGCAGCTCGCTCGTCTTATAGATGGATCGGGTCCACTCACGTTGGGGTCCATGGAAGCTTGCCGACTGCGGTCAGAACTCCGAAGTGCAATTCCCGAGTTGGTTTCTCTATATGGTACCAATCTGGCACTTAGCGCTGAGTTATCCGACCGTCGGATCGTTGCCGATTCCTTGGCACATGATTCTTCTGATCTGGCTAGCCAGCTGTCGACTCTTCGGCTAGATCACGACCGACTTGACCAAGACTTACGAGACGTGACTGATCGCGTTCAGAGTTTGACGATGGAGCGTGATCAGCTATCAGCTGACCACGCTGCTCTGCGCCTCTCCAGGCCTTCGGACAGCGTCGCCTCTCTACAGTCGCTGATCGGTTCGCTGACTATTACCATCCGCCATCAAGGTGCGTTTATCCCATTCACATCTTCTGTAATCCGTATATGTCTCTCCATGTTTATTTCCAGATGAACGTATTGAGGCAATGAAAGACTCGATGGACGAGATGGTGGATCATCTACAACGGCTCGATGATCACCGTCTCGACCGTGATCAGCTGCTTCGCAACAAGATCTGCACTGCCGAGGACGTAGAGCGTCGGGAAATCGAGGTTCGCTACTCGGATGAGCAGGTCCAGCTCCTGGTCAAGCAACTTTCCGATTCTCGCATCGGCCGCGCCGACATACAGAAAAGGTTATGCGAGAGTCGGAAGGCAGCTGAAGATTGCCGGCGCGAGCTTAATCTTGCTCGGGTTAAACTGGAAACCCTTGAGCTCGATGATCGCGCCTGGCTCCGGTATAACGACGACTTGAGGAACCTTGCGGTGCAGACCATGGAGAGGTGGACCAACCCGAACACCGGTTCGGAGTCAGTTCGGACGGCTTTAAAACGGCTTCCTGAGCTGATCACTCCTTCACTCCGTCTGGAACACCGCCACAGTCTCCCGGGTCTGCCCCGCCATCACCCGCGTCTTCCGTCGCTTCCTTGCCGGCCCATAGTGCTGATCAGCCCGTGATCAGCACTGCAGCGGCTTCTGCGTCTACTCAATCCCGTTCACCAGCGACTTCGAGATCAGCCCCCTCGGTGTTAAGTTCTGCGAAGCGCAAACGGACCAGCTCGTCGAAGAAGAAGATGGCTCCCGCCAAGCGCTCTCGTCTTATGGTTGACTCGGACGATGAGTCGACTGATCTGGACGAGAGGACGTTGTCTGCTCTGTCCCGATCGCGCAGTACTGATCGCCGTGCTCCAGTGCCAACTCTGTCAGGCGTGAATTCGCTGACCCAAGCCAGCGCTTTGCTTGAGTCCGAGGACGAGGACGACGATGATCTCGAGGAGGAACACCGGCTCCGGCTGATCCCAACGTTCCTCCACCGGCCAATAGGGCAGTGATCGCCCCACCGCTCAATTTCACGGGCGTTTTCATCCCGGCGAGCCGATCATCGATCGAGCAGGACGATTACAGCTATAATCCGAACCAAAGGTTCATGGATTTGTACGTCGTCATGCAGGGCAAGCCGACTTCTGCTCACATGGTCACTCGGAAACCTTGGAGTGCTGATCAGGTATGGGATCTGACGCCTCAGGTTCTTGCCGTAAGGCACAAACTCGTCCCTCGCTTGTGGTCCCGCCCGCCAGGCTGGATCTTTCCGACAAGATCGCCGGCGCACAAGGACAAGCAGTGGCAACCGAGGGTGCTGACCAGAGGCGCTTTCGAGCTTCTGATTGATTCAGCACGCTGGGATGTCCTCATGACACCTATGCCCGGGCTGGCGTTTCCCAATCACCCCTGGTTTGTCGATCTGCAGGGACGTTTGACCCTGTATTACCAGGAACACATCCAAGCGATATGGGAGGCGACTTAACATTTCCCGATCACGGCGGCGATGCGCAAGGACGCGTGGATCGAGCATTAGCATCATGCTCGCAAGCGTCGACGCACCAAAGCCGGGGCTGACTGGGGCGCGATCTGTGATTATATTGTCAACGGGATTCAGCGCGGCGAGTGCGATCTGGACGTTTTCTTGTTTCCTGCCGTGCTGCATTTACCTGTTCGTCGGGCGGGATCGCGAGGACTCAAGGCTGACGGCGGGGAGTGGTATCCCGGTTATGGGCATCCAACTCCGGTCGCCACGTTGCGTGATTGCCTGATCTGGACCGATCAGCAGGAGCCTTGGCGGAACCAGTTCCGATCAAGCCCCATGGATCATCCAGGGTTCGCGGTTTCTCGCCTGCGCACTAAGTATGGCCCGTGATCGTCGTGACAACCAACTTTCGTTTCATTTTTCCATAATCACTAATATATCATGACAGTTCTTGATGATTTTCACGTTCCATATTCACACTTCCTGTTCAGGTCTCACTATTGTCTCCATCTTGTATGTCGATCGCTCACATGTATGCAAATATAGTTTCTCGTGCATTATATGTATATATATACATCCATTTACTCCAAACCAGCTCAACCACCCTGATCTCCACTTGCTCGATCATTACATTTGGCTGATCGGTCACACTGTGTCAACCCAGGCTATTGAGATTCCTGTATTATCTCTTCTGTTAAGCTTTGTCGAGAGAGTGACCTGTTAGGTGATGATCTGGTTCGCGATCTCGACGAGATCTGGGCTGCTTCCTTTTCATCTTCCACACGAATCAGCTCAGGCAGCCTATAGATCTCCACCAGTTCTTCCAGCAATGCTTGATCAGTAACTATGATCCGGCTTGATCACGCATAGCAGTAGTGGCTAAATTGATCTGCACTCTGATTCCAATCACGTTCACATGCAAAAGATCATGTCTGGCCACCCACGATAAAAGCAATAACGCGATCATCAGTAGTGTCAACGCGGCGCTTTACAGTCGAATCTCCTCCAGTGATCTGCCCTGAATTACCAGGTTTGACATCTCCGCACTTATGATTACTCTGTCCGATCTTTTTGCTCTTGCAAGAGATCCAAACCTGCAGCAGACCACGTATTCCGGCCTCATTTGACCGTGATACCTTGAGATAATTCTGAACAAGCCGATATAACAGTCCCATTCCCGGCAGTTTCCATACACAGCGCGCTATACCCCCCACGCCTTTCTTCACACTCGCTGATCCGTCGAAACTTACAACGATCAGATTTTCCTCCGAGCCGACGATCGGTGGGGGAATAGTGATCGATTCACGTGGTTGCTTCCGGGGAGCCACCTCGATCAGGGCTTCATCGACTTCCGATCGTGGCGTGATGCTGGCGGTTAGTGTTCCAAGAATTTCTTCTTTGCCCTTGGTGCACTTGATGATCTTCAAAGTCCACTGAGAAAACACCGCTGCCCATCGCCCCAGTCTTCCATCAAAACCACTCGCGGACAGTAACCACGCCAAACTAGATCGCCTGGATAATACCTTAATTGATCTAGTTACCAGCATAGAGTAGCAAACATCCAATACACGTAATAATGCTAGCACTTCCTTATCCACAATACCATAGTTAACTTCGTTCGGTTTTAATGTTCGGCTTGTGAACGTCACCGGGCAATAAACTCCGTCGTGATCTTGGACCAGTGCGGCTGATATTGCCCATTTACTGGCATATAGGATCACCACGGGAATCTTCTCCGGATCGAAGTGTTTCAGTATCGGCGTCGAGATCATCTTCGCTTTTAACATACTGAAGGCTACCATAGCTCGCTTCATATAGTCCTCTGACCCTGGATCAGTCCGATCGATCAGTGATCTAGTCTTGAGATCCATTTCAGTAACTTCCACTTCGTGATCAGTCTCAATTGGTGATCTTCCTACCCGATCACGTTCTCGTAGCCCATGATAATCAACTTCCTTCAGTTCATATAGTATAGCGGCGTAAATCGAGAAGTCTTCGATAAACCGGCTATAATAATTCAGAGATCCAAGAAAGGATTGCATGGCCTTCAGTGATCGGGGGAAGGGCAAGTTGCTGAGAGCGGCTAGATCTTTCGGATTTGCTTCCAATATTTGGATCGATACGTTATGGCCGAGGTAAGCGACCTTGGGCTGACCCCAGAAACTCTTGACCACACTCATCGACAAATTCCAACGCTCGCAGGTGTCTAGGAGTCGTTCGACCTTATCGCATAGCATATCCCAGGATGTTGCCGTGACCAAGATATCATCTATGTATGATCACCTCCCCAATACTGATCGGCCCTGATCTTGGTCTGGCTCACCTTCCGTAAACACATCATGTAGATCAGTGGCTTCCCGATCAGCACTGATCTGGAAATACCCATAGAGAGCATTGTCGATCAGCCTCTGGTAGATCTGTGGGGCATTCTTTAATCCAAACGGCATCCGATTCCATTCAAAAAGTCCAAAAGGTGTAACGAAAGCCGAGATCTCTCGAGCGCGATCAGTCATCGAAACCACCCAGAAACCACTAGCCATATCCAGCGAACAAAACCATAAAACTTTATCCAGATCTTCTAATAAATCATTGATCAGGGGCATCGGATAGACCATCAACTTCGTGAGGCGATTCATCATTCTATAGTCGATACACAATCGAATATCAACCCCATTCTTCTTAATCACGATCACGATCGGTGATGCCCACTGCGATGTTGATGGTCGGATGATCTTTGTACTCAGCAAACCCTTGATCAAATCGGATAACTTTTCCCGGTATTGAGGCGCAACTTTACGACAACGCTGAGCGATCGGCCTCGCATTTCCCACGTTTATGTCACAAACAGCTCCAAAGGCAGCTGGGGGTAGGGCGTTACCCTTCCCAATTAATAAATGGCGCCTTTTCCAGATGATCTTCTTTAGCTGATCGATGTGCTCGGGAGTGTTCACTTCGGGATCACCGACCTGTAGATCTTCCATGGTGACTTCTGGCATATTGGGTGATACTTCCGGCAAAACGGCCATCTGCTTCTCGATACATTCAATGTACTGATCACCACCGTCATGTATACACACTTGTTAATCTACCTGATCTGCCTTTTCATGATCGGTATCATCTTGAGTCGCCCCTTGTAAGTCATCCGACCGATGATCTACTTCGGGATCACTTTCCTCCGTAATGACTGCGGCAGATTCATCTTCCTTTTCTTTCTCCTGATCGTTCCTGAACTCGTCACCGTCATTTCCGCTTTCTGGATCCGCTGTTTTCGGTGAGCCGGGCCTAATAATACTCAATATTTGTGGACCTTTTTGGACCCGGCTTTCCCCTGTCGCTTCGATCGGTGGTCTCCTGATCAGCAACTTGTAATATTCCGGCTTCTCGACCGTAGGTGAAGTATCTTCATCCGCTAAGTCTTCGTCACTGATCAGGTCCGCGGTGGCTTGATAAGCCAGGTTCTGCCATTCAATGTATCTTCGTGATCCCACTGAAACATATCCGATCTGTCGAGGTACTTTCCCTTCAGGTAACCACATCCCTAAGATCATGTCTTCGTGGATGATCAGCGGCTGATCGGATATATTCGTGACCCTGATATAGCTTGATCGGCCGATACCTTTAACGAACGTTGGTACCCATCATTCACCACGGGTTAACCACAATTTCTGTTGCCGATCACTCGGCCGAATCATGACATCGACTGATCGGGACACCCCGATGTTCTCATACTGACCCATTTTTAACATCCGTACATGAGTACCATACAAAGGTCGTCGGCCCGATAACTGAATCTGCACCTCATCCGGCAGAGTCAGGGTTCCATGAGACAGGTCAAGTCGTATACCGGCTGGTACCATAAAATCCATTCCCAGTATCGCGTCTTGACCGGCTAACCGGCCAACCCAAGCGTTAAATAGTAGACCAGGGATCCTGCCAGGGTGATCTTAACACGTGATCGTCCTTCCGTCATATATGAACTTTCGCCGATCCCAACACATTCTTGCCTCTGGGTACTGTCTATACGACATCCCACCTTACGAGCAAAGGCGGAGTCGATGATCGAGACTTCTGCCCAGAGTCAAATAGAATAGTGGCTTTTTCATTGTTGACCTTTCCATTAGCTTTAGCCTGTTTAAACCACTTGTCGGGAGAGTGATACTTCCAGTATCCACGGGATTCACCGGGTAGTAGATCCAACTCCATGATCACGTCCGATCGGGAATATTCATCCACTCTGAGACTGTAGATCGGACACCGATCGATGCAATTTGAATTAGAACCTGTATTATCGGTTATCTTCTTTTCCTCAAACTTATCTCCGCTACCGACATATGCATAAATGCAGAACGTAGATCGCTCGGCTCGAACCAGATTCCAACCTGGCGAGCGATCTAGTTTAACATCTTCTCAACATCTGGTGGAAGCATACCAGCATGTTTAGTCGGCACATACCACTTGCGCATCAGATTAAAAAAATCTTCAACAGGGCAGGCGCCGACGTCATGAAGCTTCCCACAGGTCTTGCATACGAAAAAACAATGATCAGAAGGGTGAGCTTTACGATCACATTTTCCACACGTAATTCTTTTCCAACAATCACGATCTCCATGTTTGGTCGACCCACAATGCACACATTTCTTACGAGATCGGTCCTGATCAGGTTGGATACCACCAGGTTTCCGTCCGTCCATGCCATTAGCCGATGATCTCGGGCGATACACTGGTTCCGTCGTAAAGATATGACGGTACTGTTCCTCGTCCGAGCTCAGACTCGACTGACCACTTTCCTCTTCCAAACCTGAACTGTCTGATTCCTTCGCGATCATCCGAATTGCTCTGGCTGGTCGTGCTGCCGGTATCTTGCCCTGATCAGGGTGTGGCTTTGACCGGTACCGGTTCGATCCTACCTCGACCTTGGGCTGTCGACTCTTGGCCCGCTGCAACGTCCTTAGAGTCAGTTCCAGTTGTTCTGAGTCCTTTATACGGAGCAGGGTTAGCTGATCAGCTAGATCGCGATTATCCAGAGTCCCAATGAAGTGTTCGACATGTTCACGGGCTATGTCCGGGTGTCGTGGATCCTTGATCGGCATTTTCGCGCGTAGACCAGCAACATTCAACCGATGTAAGTACTCGATCGGCGTCTCGTCGGATCTTTTCTTCATGTGGTAGTACTGTCTAGCGACAGACCTCCCCGAGTTGCAATATTGTTCTTCAAACTCTTCACACAACCGAGGCCACTTCAGACGCACTTCACGACTTAGCTGTTTAAGCCAGTTCTTGGCCGGGCCTTTCATTAGATCAGCAAAGATCAGGCATCTTTCAGCTTCCGGTGTCTTGTCCCTCAGAAAAGCTGACTTAGTCCGGCTTAACCAACCTCTGGCCTGATCGTCATCCATATCTTTTCCGGTGAAATCCTTCAATTCCGAGATCGCAGACATTCGTACTCGGGTGATCGTTCCTGATTCACTGTCAAATGCCTGCGCGGAGGCCATATTCGCCCTACGAGGCATCTCAATGTCCAGATCATCCGGATCGAAATGCTGACTGATCTCGCCTTCTGACTCCATGTCCACATCACTCCGTGGGGGTGATCGGTGAAATCGATCTTGGTGATCGGCCTGGCATATCGAACGAACAATTCCGGCTGATCGGACTGATTCCATATCCACGTCCACGGGTCTCTTGACCGGTTTCTCAGCGGATTGATTCATGTTCGATGCTGATCGCCATGGTTGTCCTTGCCCAGGTGTGTACTGAGGTGATCCATATTGTTCACTCGCAAATCGGTTCATCATAGTCGCGAACATGGTTTTTAATTGCTCTGGGACCTCCGGCATGTTGGTATGACCAGTGCTGGGAGTCGGATTGGTCTGTGGCACTTCCTAAGCAACATCAAAACTATCGTCCGATCCGACTCTACCAGGTTCAGGCTTTCTCTTCCTGTTCTGCGACTCGATCTTGGGGTCGATCTGCTTGATCCCTTTCGGGCCCAGCGTCATACGTGTGATCCCAACCGAGGAGTCGGTGGAGGCCGCTCCAGATTGTGATGACGATTGATATATCGACTCAATATCCATAGGATATTCAACCAACTGAGATCGATGCGAAGGATCCGCGATCGGCGACTGGACCACTGGGTTCGCCCCTAGTAACGAGGCAAGGTGATCATACAGAGTTGTCATAGCTTCTCTGATCGTCTCTTGATCCAGATCGAATAGCATATTTGCGTCGAAGGCACCAGTAGTGAAGCCAACCTCGTCGATCTGCGCCAAGAGGTTCCTGATCAGATCAAGTTGACTGCCTGTGATCACCGGCCGGGTCGCTCGACCTTCAAGCTTCCCGATGATCTTAGGTTTTATGATCTTCATCACTCGGTTGGTAGCCAGGAACTTGTGAAACTCTCGAAGATAGAACAGTCGTTCCACATCTTGGACAGTGGTCTTCTCGGCTGGTTCGATCTTCTCTTCGTCCTCCTCGAAGATCTTCGGTTTAGGTTTCACATATTTTTTAGGTGGATCACAATGATCCGCCCCCATGTTTTTTCTGTCTTTTTTCCATTTTCTTCTTATGCATAGGATCAAGGTTAACACCTCGATCCTTTCCTGGGTTATAGTCAACTTTACTATAACCCAGATCGGCCCCGATCGGGGCCATATGGGGAGTTGTTTCATCTTTAATCTCGACCTGGCACTCCACCAGACCAGGTCGATCATCGCTTCCTTTAGATATGGACAGCATCGGAGGCGATACGCCTTCCTCCAATGCACCCGAAAAAGTTTCCTCCACTTTGATTTTCACATATTTTTCATCATCAAAGGAATCACGGTGATATCCTGAGTCACCAAGTGATCCGGGCACGCGCACCATTGTGGTGGAGCCGATTTCCAAATCCACGACCGAAGTCTTGGGTGGAATCCGGATACCCACTGGCCCGGACGACCAACTATCGGAGGGGGTACTCCGTCGATCCTGATCAGCATCGGAATCAGATGAATCAACATTGTGGTGACTGATCTGATCCTCCCGGTCATCTGGCCGGTCTTCATGCTCGTCAGGATCTATGTTTAACTTCATCTCACCTTGTGTACCCGTTGATCGGGGGTGGTTACACTCACTTAGGTGGACTCGGTGACGAAAACGATGGTCTTGATCAGGTCGGAGGGGATGACCTTCTCGAGACGGAGGGTGTCCTCGGGTGGAAATCTTCACCGGAGAACGGGTTGGGGTCGATACTTAATCAGTATCTAGGCACTGATCAGGAAAGTTCGTCTGATCAGGCCAGCCAATGAGAGAGAGATAATACGAAACCAAGAAAACGCGATCAATCCACGATCTTCCACAGTAATCCACAAACGTTATCTCCACAAAACCTTTTCCAATATTATTGACGTGTTCCAAACACGTGTGCTTGAGGGTGAGGTTCGATCACCTAAAACAAACCCGTCGGGGGCCTTCCGGTAAGCCAAAATGCGTCTAAGCGCGTCTTAACCGGGAATTAGTTGAGCAAGAGGGGAATAATCAACCCTGTGCTCCCAATGACCGCAACACGTGGCGGAGCGACTCTTTGCTTTAGGGGGAAAATCAAAAACCTGTTATTATATATGCAATGTCCTATACCTGTGTACCGTACATCAACTCATGCCTGACCTATACTTCGAACCTATTTACTTCGTCGCACGGTTGCGTAGCACCACCTTGCCCATCCTGGCCGCACCTTCAAGCTGATCTGTACCACTTCTGCCCTGATCACGACCCGACTCTTAGAAAGATCTTCAACCCATCCCGATCTTCGACAAACAACCTTGAAACCACTTGAGATCTGCTCTTCTAACACTTGTCCACTTCGTATCCAGCCCGACCAAACCGAGAACTTACTTGCCCTTGCATCAGGACGCTGATCAGAGGCTGATCAGCCGAGTGACCAGGCAGTGATCAGGGCGATCAGCCCTTGATCACCTCGGGAACGCTCTGGGTCATCATCATCACGACTCAATTCATCTGCTAAGCTATACTTCCGACCTTTATACACCGTCAGGGCAACCATATAACACCGATCTCGGCTGATCAGGCCTGATCAGGCCTTGCCACGTTATTTTCGGACAAACCCATAGGTTATCATCACTCACACATCCTGTCACTCCACATGCCCGACTTCATTCCACATCTAATCTTCAGTGCTCGGGCATAATAAGCTGATCAGGCCGTAACTTCGTGTCATGATCAACTTCAACCACTATACCATTCATAGATCGGCTGGACGGCTGCCCTTGACACGTCATGTCAACAGTTGCTCACCTCATATTATATCCACGGGAACTCCACTTAGTAACTGTGATAACGATCGTGATCTCCATCGCTCCATCAGTGTCTGGGACTGGGTGTAATGACAGTACTTGGCTGATTTCTTCACATCGTGAATACCCGTTGTCCGCCACCTTTTCCTCTTAACTGTGATCAGCCTTTTCCCACCCATCAACCGTCATATGTTGATGGGTGTTCTGTCGTCACCAATCAACGGCCATGTGTGGTCCACTTCAGTCTCAATATTTTCCGATCGCTTTACCTCACCCCAGTGGAATACCTCCTTGGGGTAGAGGTGATTATCAACACGCACATACACTTAGTGTTTTTCTGTCAAGAAACGTACATTATGGAAATTCTAAAGCGATTTGGCATGCAACATTGCAATGGCGCACCCACACCGGAACGGACATCGTTGGTAACGGTAAGCAAGAAGGAAGACGTCCGTGACATGTCATACCGTGAGATAGTGGGCGCACTTCAGTTCGTGGTCTCGGGCTCGAGACACGACATCGCACATGTAGTAAGGAAGTTGAGACAACACATAAGTTGCCTTACCCATGAGCACTACGCACAAGCTAAGCATGTGCTGAGGTATCTCAAGGCTACAGTTGACTTTGGGCTACGGATGCTGGTATACCATGACCGAGTGATCTAACCAGTAGATCTCATGAAGGTACAAAGGATGTACAAGGGCTGAAAAGACTATGCGAAGAACTAATGATCGCCTACAAGAAACTATAGAGTGACAGCATGGCGGCAATCTATCTAAGTGAAAAGCCTGGCAAGCATTACCATGTGAAACATATTTTGAGAACATGTTTCATTACTTGCGTTTCTTGGTACAGGACAAGAGACTTACAACCGAGTATGTGAGCACTCAAGAACAGGTCGCGGATGTGATGACAAAGGTGCTGGCGCGCGTCAAGTTTGTTAAGTTCCGGACCATGTTTGGTGTAGTATCACGATAAACAGCGTCGTATGCTCGAGAAGGACAAAAGCTATCAAAGGAAGAAGCTATAGAAACAAGGGGAGAACAGTACCCTGAAGGAAAGGACGAGTGCTTTGCAGTATGGATAGAAGCAATGGAGAATGTTGCAGCTCAGAGGGAGCACTCAAAATTGGAATAGTAGAGTAGGACCGCAGGGCGGGATGTGAGACCAGAATGGCGGGTCAGCATAGGGCGCTAGACCCAAGAGCAGGGCTCAAAGGATAGGATGGCGAACCTGCGCGGGGCGCTATACTCAAGGATTGGCTCATAGAAAGGAATGGTGTCAGCGCGGGGCGCTAGCCTCATGAATAGGAAAAGCAAGCGAGATCCGACGAGGGTGTCGAGGGAGCAGGTATAAGAGCGACTACCCGATGTGGATCAGAACATGTGAAAAGGTAAGATGATTAATATATATAGAGCCTAACCTGATATATAAAGGGTGTGCGGCATGGGTGTGGTGGATGAGATGTGGCAGGGAGTAGTGCGGGGCACTAACTCCCGAAGTAGACGAGCAGGGCTCGAAGTTTAGTTTAGTTTCAAATATTCCCTCATCTATCCTGGTCCTACCCCAGGTCCTACTGACCCTAATTTAGGTAGGTTACCGATTAAGCGCCGCCACAAGTCAACAATATTCTCAAGAATTTGGGGAAATCGCTAATCGGTACCCTTAATTAACCATCCATTACTAATCAGTACCCTGTTCACATAATTATTGGTAATCGGTACCCAGACCCGCTCTTTTAGCCATCAGCCTTGCTACCTTTAAAAATTTGCGAAGAACAAATGCTGATTCTAATAGGTAATAGAGCGACGCCAAAGAGTATTGGTGAAGACGAATAAATTCATTTGACCCTCATTCTTTTACCGTGCAGTCTCGATTAGCAGGATAGGTACTTTTAAAAAACAAGAAGAATTTCTGTTACTGAAGTTGAGTTGTATTCTTTCGGTGCCCAAATGCGTTCCAGGACCTTACGACGTATTTTTTCTCCTTGGGATATCCATGTACGCAGCGGGTTTTGTGCAACTTTAACGTGACATTGTTTGTAGTAACTACTGCTTTTTAAGGATGATTCTACCTTTGCTGGCTATTGTAACTATATTTTACGAATCTATGGCACAACTACTCCGCCAAAAGTTTGGAGATACGTGCAATGTGTGGATAGTGAAGCCCAACCGCTTCAAGCATGGAGCAAACAGCAGCTAAAAGATTTTGTTGCTACGAATGAAAACAATATGGCGCAGCTGTTACGTGTAGGTTCGATTTTGCTTTGATGTGTCGAGTACGGTGGGAGAGAAGATAATCAATCGGTTAAATGCTATTTATCTAGATAATTCGACATGTTGCGCAACAAAGCACTTGTCGTGTTTAATGCAGAAAAGACAAGCAGCGTTAAAACATCAATGAGGTTCGTTCATTTCTAT
>MIQA02000040.1:2383-44216 GCA_001887855.2 Sclerospora graminicola | reverse complement strand
GGGTCCCAGACGACTGACTACCGGAGGGGTTACTCCGTCCATCCGAGTCATGATCCGATCCGGCTTGCTGCCGGCTGGATCGGTCGCTTCCATCCGCTTGATCGCGACTGCTCGAATGTTGCATGCTGAAAGCTCACCTTGTGTACCCGTCAGTACTGGGTGGTTAGCTCTCCTGGTGGACCCTAGGGCGAAAAGTGTAAATCCGTCCAATAGGGAGATGAGGTTTAGGACTAGGGGTAGCTCCTGGGCGGAATCGTCACCGGGGAGCTCGTTTGGTAATACACTTGAACTTTGTATAGTGCCGGCTGGGCCGAGAATAGTCGATCGGCCAGCTAAACCAATAGGACACTTGAAGTTTGTATAGTACCGGCTGGACCGAGAATAATCAATCGGCCAGCTAAACCAATAACAATGAAGGGCGAATCCAAATGTGTATATGAGGCAGATACAACTCCACACTCTTCCACAGAAGGCCAAAATGTCACCACTTCCCAATACTTAATACCGTGTTCAAAACACGGGCGACTTGAGGTGAGTATACGAAGTCGCCGCGACTCCCGGTCAGGGGACTTCCGGTGGGTTAACTTAACCTTCCCCGGGCAAACCAATAACAGCAAGAGGGGACCTTGTTAGCCCTCTGCCGTGAACCAATAAAAGCGACTTGTGTCTAAGAAAGCGAAACGTATACTGATTTATCCTATGTCCAATACTCCCTTTGTGTAACCTACCTCAAATAACACGTCTGACCAGTCATGTACCTTACCCAACGCAACCCGGCTAACTCCGACTCTGTGTACCGGTACGGCCGGTACACCAACCCCAAATGGTACCAACCCGGCCGGTACACCGAACCCATATGGTACCAGTCCGAATGGTACATTGTACCCGGCCGGCTCGGCCGGATAGCCACCCATCCACACCTCTCGGCCGCTGACGCTAGCAATCCCTTGGCAGCCTTTCCTACGATCCCGGTGCCTACTCTTTCCACTAGAACAATCCTCTTCTTTTGGGCCCCTTTCACTCCATCCTTACAAGCAATCCGCCATCTTGGCCGTCAAGCCTCCATAGTCCTTCCGTCTGCTCAGCCCGCTTATCCGACTATCCTCGCCCCTTGTCAGGTCCGCCGACTTGATTTCCAGCCAGGCACCGCCCGACCGCCTACAAGGGTGCCTGGCAGTCCCAAATTGCATCTTATTACTGGCCGGTCTGGGCATCCGGCTTAGGGTGACATTTCAGCCAATCCGATGCGGGCATCCATCATCATTAGTCCGTTAACTTCTGGAGCACTTCACCACAGCCGCCCCTGAGCCTTGTCGCAGCCGCACAACGGTTGAGGCACGCGCTCATCACATTCCCCACACTTTGATTTTCAACGCCTCCATGTCTGAACGTGACAACGCCCCCATTGCTCCTGTGCCGGGCCACTCCCCGGTCAATACTCAGCCATCGGCCGTAGGACCGGATGCCCATCTGGCCGGCCCAGAGCATCGCCCCGGGCAACCCGACCTGGCTGCTCTGCAAGCTCAAGTCGCTGCGCTGACCGCTCACGTAGCCAGCCTGGAGCAAGCAAACACCGAGTTGGCTGCGACCGCCCGGCTGGCTAGCCAGCAAGCAGATGAATCCCGGGTCCGGGAAGTTCTGGCGACCTTTCAATCTCGCGACCGAATTGGCCGACTGGAAAGTGAGAACGCCGACCTTCTCCAAGCGAGAGATCGCCTCCGAAAACAGTCGGACTCACAGCGTGTCCTAAACCAGAAGGCCGTAGCTGCCTTGAAACTCCAGAGTAAGTACCTTCCGCCTGTTCTGGTTCGCCTCCCCACTCACTCACTCCGTGTATGCTCCTAGACCAAAACGTCATGAATCTCCGCGTCTTGATGATCGAGTCTTTTCAGACCGCACGTGAGTTGACGACGCGCTACGACAGCTATATCAAGTTCTCCAAACGATTGGAAGGTGCGCAGCTGAAACTGGGCAATTTGGAGTTTCGCCGGATCCGGCTTGCCAAGAAGCTGACCAAGTACCAGAAAGCGCTATATCAGTCGGCCGATGCATCGCCCGACCTTCAACGCCGAATCCGGGAGCTTGAGGCCGCATACGCTGAAACCCAATCGGGTGTGAGTGAAGCCCGGGAGGCGTTCACTCAGCTTGCGGAGGAGCGTGCGGATTGCCTGTCCTCTCTCAAGGAAGATCGGGCTCGTCTAGCAGCTTCGGCGTCCCGGGTGAGAGGTCTCATGAAGGGTCCTGCCCCCATCCGGGAGGCTATCAGGCACCTCCTTGACTTAGCTTGTCCGCGAGACCCTGGTCAAGCCGCTTCCGCCACGCCCCTTCTCCCGTCCGCTGCTGATTCCGCCGCGGCCGTCCAGACATCTGACGCGGGAACTTCCGCCTCCGGATCAGCGACCGGTGATACGGGAAAAGTTTCTCGCCTACGGATTTGGAATACTTCCCAGGACCCTAACCCGCCGCCAGCGCCAGTCGGCAAGCAGGCGGCTTCTCTCTTGTCCACTGAAGATCCGCCTGTGCACAAAGGCAAGCGTCGATCCAGTCGGGTTGCGTCGCTCCAAGGCCCCGTGGCAGCCAAACGGCCCAAACGGTCCGCCGCGCCGGTGAGCGCGGCCCTAGTCCATGGAGAGAGCGGGCCGAGTCCTAGACCCACTTCGATCTCGGCTCCACCGGCTTCGGGAAAGTCCCCCCGTCGTCCTCGCGCTGCCAGATCTTCGTCGAAGGCTCCGACTACTCCGGCTCTCCTTAGCGTCTCCCCTCATGATCCCCGAGGTCCGTCCACCGCCTCTCCTGATGGAGAAGAAGCGTCTGGCCTATCGGGGCTGGATTCTGACGAGGCTACCACTGAGGACCTCGAGGAATTGCCTTCCCCGGACCCCTTCGCCTTCGACGAGAACGAGTCCAAGGAATCCTCAGAGGAGTCTCCTCCGTTGTGGATTCCCCGCCGGAAGGTCATGACGGCCCTCGAACTGGCCGCGGCGGTCCCTTGGTCAAAGGCGCAGTTGGAAGGCCTGCGTATCCAAGACCTCACTGGTGCCTTGGTCACCAAGTCGTTGACTCGTCCGCCGCTGTGGATATTCCCACCGGCCCTCGCTGTGCCCAAGGCCGAGGACTGGAATGCCAAGCTAGTGGCGATCGGGCCGCTGAACGCAATTTTGTCCCAGGAACCTTGGGCCATACTGGCGACAGAGATGCCGGACATCGGCCTGCCCCATGCCGGCTGGTTCGCGGAATTGCGGAAAGTCTGCAAGGAGTACCTCTCCCGGCATGGACAATCCATCTGGGAGTCAACTCATCACCTTTGCATTTCCGTTGCCGCCGGGCGCGAATCTCCCGAGCTAGCCAAGTACCGGACCGACCGCAAGAACCGTCGCAACCGCGCGACTGAGGGCTGGGCTAAGATCTGCAACTTCGTGGTCGATGGAATCCAACGCGGCCACTGCGACTTGGACATTTTTCTCCACCCGATCATGCTACATCTGGCCAACCGCCGCGTGGAAAAGAGCGGGATCTCGGCCGAAGGCGGGACTTGGTATCCGGGTTTGGGTAAGTGTCAGGTTCCCACTCTCCAAGCTTCGCTCGATGCGCTCGACCAACAAGATCCGTGGCGCAACCAGTTTCGGCAGGATCCCGATCGTCACCCTGGCCTCCGCGTACCCCGACTCCGGAACAAGTTTTGCTGAGCTTCGTCAAGGGTGCCCCACGAGGCTAGCCTTGCATACATCGTCTTTTTCATTCGTTACTGGCTGTTAACCTCGATAATACACTGACTTCTCCCATCCGGCACCATACTGATCGAAGACAACTCCGGAAAACCATTCCATCCGGCACCATACTGAGTCGAAGACAACTCCGGAAACCCACTCCATCCGGCACCATACTGAATCGAAGACAACTCCGGAAAACCATTCCATCCGGCACCATACTGATTCGAAGATAACTCCGAAAAAAACATTCCATCCGGCACCATACTGATTCGAAGATAACTCCGAAAAAAGGCCGATCGGACCCGACTAGCTCCATCCACCGATTACTCGGCTGAGTGGTGCTATCTGGTCCGGCCGTGCCTGTTGCCCTGGGGCCGGGCGGACTAGTTCTCTGTCCCACCTTCTTCGTGGGTCTGCATAACCCCGAAACGATTCCGGCTAGTCCGCCGGCGGTCGAACTCATTCATTAAAGCTCCGCAATTTAAATCTAGCTCGTCCACCCACGACTGCTCCTCGCAATTTTTCCACTGCACGAGAAACTCCCTGTGGATCCGCCCAAACCGGGTTTTCCGTCCGTTCCGGACGTCCAAAATTTCTTCTACCTCGTACTCGTCCGGGTCTAACGGCTTGTCCCAACTGTCCACCGGCAGCAGAGCTTCATCGAAATCTAGCCGGTCGCTTTCCCCCGCAAGGCGTATATTCGGGCGATCCGGGAAGTGCTTCGCCAACTTCAACTTGGAGACATGTACTATCGGGAAAACGCTGTATTCCGTACCGGCCGTGACCAGCTTAACTGCATAATCCCCGACCAGTTCTGCCACTCGGAAGGGGCCATGCCACATATGCGCCAGCTTCCGCGCATAGCCTTCCTTGACCCGATCCAGATACAGCCACACCTGGGAGCCGGGCTCAATGCCGTGTTCTCCGGCGCGGTCGTTGTTTTGGTCGGCGCGATCCTTGATTGCTTGTCGGAGACGTTCGTTTACTTGTTCCCTCGCCAGTGAGTAGTGGCGCTGCACTCCCATCCTCCAGCGGCGAGCGTCTCTGTCCCGGCTTCTGGTGCACCCTATTGGTATGGCGGCTTCCAAAGTGGACCGGGGATCCCATCCGTAGGCCAGATAAAAAGGGGTGTCGCCCCTTACCCGGTGGTACGACGAGTTGAGAGCGAAAACCAGTCTCTCGGCATATTCATCCCAGTCGCATTGATCCGCCTCCACCACGTACATCTTGAGGGCTCTGGTTAGGGTCTGGACCATCCCTTCGGCCTTTCCATTTGCCTGCGGGCGGTAAGCCATAGTGGCGCTCTGCTTCTGTCCTAGGATCTTATTGAAAGCTCGGAATACGTCTGCCATAAATCCGGGCTCCCTATCGTGTCGGATGACCTCGCTCGCCCCGAAACGCCTGAACACACATTCTTCGTAACTTTGCGCAACCTGTTGGGCGGTACGGGTGGAACTAGCCTTTGCTATAACCAGCCCGGTAAACAAATCGTCCAGATCAGCAGCTCCGTATACCCATTTCGAGATTTGGGTAAGGACGGGATATGGTCCATCGCGATAACTTGAAACGGATAAGTGGCCTGTATGTTTCCAGGCGACCGTCCTCTGATGGTCGGCCGGCCTTTCCCGGTTTCACAATCTGGACAGCTCCCCACGTAGGCCTGAACGCTACGGTAAAGTCCCCGCCAGTGGAAATGTGTCTTGACCTTGTGATATGTCCGGCCGATGCCCTGATGCCCCCCTTCCAAGCTCACATGGTAGTGATGGAGAATATCCGGCTGTAGAGTAGCGGGTATGACTAGCCGGGCTGATCTATCTCTCTCGATCTCCGGCTGGTCGGCGTCTCGGTAGAAGAACAGTAGCCCGTTTTCGTCCACTTCGTAATCCGGGGCCAACTTGAAACATTCCTTAGCTTGTTCGACGGTCAGTTTATTCACTTCTCCGTTAAGATACGCCTTGAGATCCACTATCCACGCTTCCTCGTTCTGCGCTTGGAGAATCCGCTCTGCTCGCAACTGTTGAACTATCCCCTCGGTCATTGTTTCTGGGGATAATGGGCCATCGGCTGGAGAACGACGCTTCTGCGATCGGGTAACGGCGTTCACCCGGATTGTCTCCTCCGTGTTTGCTGGATGGATGATCTCGGGCAACCGGTTGATCTCCGTCAGGTCTGATAACAGAGCCGGATCGGAAACCGTTACCCCCACGTTGTCGCGCATGGCCAGCGTAGCCAAGTGATCCGCGCTCTTATTTCAGTCTCGTTTGACGTGCAGCAATTCGTGTTCCGGCCATCTCCGCAAGGCGGACATAACTCGATCATTTAACAGTCTCAGCCGCGGCGCCTTGCAATCTATCTCTCCGGTGATTTGCCGGATCACTAGGTTGGAATCACCGCATATGATGATCCGCCCCTGTGTCCGGCCAGCCAGCAGATCTAGGGACAGCAATAATCCCCTATACTCCGCCTCGTTCACCGTGATGCCAGGCTTGAAATCCGAGGCAGCCGCGATCGCCTTCCATTCGGGCAACTTCCACAAAATGGCACTATAGGCTCCGACCCCTTTCTTTACACTCGCCGACCCATCGAAACTCAAAACCATTAGTTCCTCCGTGGGTCCCACGGTTGGCGGCGGCAACACAATAGTTCGTCGAGGCTGCTTCCGAGGTGCGATCGCTATCAGTGCTTCCTCCACTTCTGCCCTGGGGGTAATGCTGGCAGCCAGTGTGCCCAGTATTTCCTCTTCCCCTTTTGTACACTTAATAACTTCGAGGGACCACTGAGACAACAGAGCCGCCCATCTCCCCAGCCGACCGTCAATCCCGTTCGCCGTCAAGAGCCATGATAGGGTCGATCGTCTGGAGAGTACTTTGATAGACCGAGACACCAGCATCGTATAACACACATCTAGGATCCGTAATAGAGCAAGAACTTCTTTATCCACCAATCCGTAATTAACTTCATTAACTTTCAGGGTCCGGCTGGTGAAGGTCACGGGACAGTACACTCCATCATGATCTTGCACGAGAGCGGCCGAGATGGCCCACTTGTTAGCGTAGATGATGACCACCGGAGTCTTATTAACATCGAAATGTTTCAAGACCGGTGTGGTCGCCATCTTCGCCTTTAGCATGCCAAAAGCCACCATCGCTCGGGTCATGTGGTCGTCCGGGCCGGCCGCGCCGGGGTCCGGCGGTCGGTCGCTTGTCTGGGCAGACAAGGGCGCTTCCCCATTGGCTGAAATAACCGAAAAGGGCGCTTCCTCATTGGCTGAAATTGCCGGCCCGGCCTGCGTCTCCGCTTGCCTATCCTGCTCTCTCAGCTTATGGTAATCCACCTCCCGCAACTCATACAAGACCGCCGCATAGACTGCAAAATTCTCGATGAACCGACTGTAATAATTCAGGCTGCCCAAAAAGGATTGCATAGCCTTTAGGGATCGCGGGAAAGGCAGATTACTCAAGGATTCCAAATCCTTCGGGTTAGCCTCCAATCCGGCAATCGACACTTGATGACCCAGATAGGTTACCTTAGTCTTTCCCCAGAAACTCTTAACCACACTAATCGAAAGATTCCACTTTTCACATGTAACCATCAGCTTCTCCACTTTGTCACACAATAAATCCCAGGTAGTTGCCGTAACGAGAATGTCATCAATGTAAGACCGCCGCCCCAAAACTGAAGGTTTTGGGTCGGGATCCGGGTCACCTTCGGCAAACACATCCCCGACCAGAGCCGGATCTTGATCCGCCCTGATCTTGAAGTGTCCGTACAGCGCGTTATCTATCAACCGTTGATAAATCTGCGGAGCATTCTTCAGACCGAACGGCATCCGGTTCCACTCGAACAACCCGAAAGGCGTCACGAATGCAGAGATCTCCCGTTCATAGAGACCACCCAGAATCCACTGGCCATGTCCAGTGAGCAATACCACAAAACTTTATCCAGGTCCTCCAACAGGTCATTTATCAGCGGCATCGGATAAATCATCAGCTTAGTCAGCCGGTTCACCAGCCGGTAATCGATGCACAACCTTATATCCACCCCATTCTTCTTAATGATAATTACAATGGGCGAAGCCCATGGCGAGGTGGACGGCTGAATTATCTTGGTGGCCAGCAAACCCTTGATAAGCTCTGACAGCTTTTCCCGATATTGGGGGGCGACTCTTCGGCATCTCTGTGCTACCGGCTTGGCACCTCCCACATCGATATCACAAACCGCCCCATGGGCTGCCGGAGGAAGTGCGTTCCCTGGTCCGATCAACAGATGTCGTCTTTTCCATATAATATCCTTCAATCTGCTGATCTCCTCCGGGGTGTTCACATCCGGGTCTCCCACTTGTAGATCGTCGATAGTGACTGCTGGGGGGCAAGGGGTCACCTCAGGTAGCACCGCCATCTGTTCTTCCATGCCTTCAACGTATAGTTCGCCCCCTTCATGAATGCAGACTTGATCGGCTTCGGCCGCTTCCGAATTCTGCTCGGCCGGCTGGGCCGATCCGCCTTCGGCTATTTCCGAAATCTGCTCGGCCGGCTGGGCCGATCCGCTTTCACTTCGGTCATCACAACCGTCATCGGGGCTGACCGTATATGCGACTCTGCTTGGCCCTTTCTCCCGACTCTGTCGTTCGTCCGTCTCCCTCTGAGTGGGCAAAACCAGTTCCGCGATCGGGGCGTAGCTTCGGTCAATACGTTCGGCCGGATCCGGCGACGGTCGGCTCCGCGTCAATATTTTAGAAGGGGTCCGGTACTCGGGTTTATCCACCATCGGAGTCTGGTCCTCTTCTACTTCTTCCTCTTCGCTGACCAGATCGGTGGTTGCCTGAAAAGCCAGGTTTTGCCACTCGATATAGCGTCTTGAGCCAATAGTGACATAGCCCGGCCGGCGGGGCACTTTATCCTCGGCCAGCCACATTCCAATAATCGCATCTTCATGCAAGGTGAGGGGTTTTTCAGAGATGTTGGTCACGCTTATGAAGTTGAGGTGACCACTCCCTTTAACCACGGATGGTACCCAGCACTCGCCCCTTGTCAGCCATAACTTACTCCGCCGGTCGCGTGGTCGTAACATTACTTCCACCGCCTTTCCCACTGGCACCGTTACAAACTGACCTAGCTTGAGGAACTGGACGTAGGCGCCATATAAGGGCCGCCGGCCGGCCAGCTGGATCTGTACTTCGTCCGGCAACGTCAATGTTCCATGCGATTAGTCCAGCCGTATACCGGCCGGGACCATAAAATCCATGCCCAAAATTGCATCCTGCCCGGCCAACTTGCCTACCCAGGCGGTAAAGTAATATACCAAAGACCCAGCTAACGTAATCTTGACTCTTGTCCTTCCTTGGGTCATGTACGAACTCTCTCCAATGCCTATACATTCTTGCCGCTTCGTCTCGTCTATCTCACACCCCACCTTACGAGCAAAGGTGGTGTCTACGATAGACACTTCTGCGCCAGAGTCGAACAACATGGTAGCTTTCTGGTTATTGATTTTTCCATCCGCCTTGGCCTGCTTGAACCATTTATCCGGCGAGTGATATTTCCAATAACCTCGCGACTCCCCAGGTAACAAGTTCAATTCCATTCGCACTTCAGACCGGGAATACTCATCCGTCCGTATACTGCTCACCAGGAAGGGGTCAGCCGTACCGGCCGGGGACCGGGTGACGTAATCGTCAAACTTACATATATTGTCGGTTATCCTTTGCTTTGCTTCTTGATTATCCTCTTTACCGACATATGCATAGATACTAACACTAGACCTCTCGGCTCGAACCAGATTCCAACCTGGCGAGCGATCTAGTTTAACATCTTTTCCGCTCCGGGCGGCAACATTCCAGCATGCTTGGTCGGGACGTACCACTTCTTCAACAGGTTGTAGAATTCTTCCATTGGGCACAGCCCCGCCTCATGCACCTCCCCGCAAGCCTTACACGTGAACAGACAATGTTCCGCCGGGTGTCCCTTCCTCTCGCACTTCTTGCACGTCAGCCGCTTCCAGCAGCTCCGGTCGTCATGCTTGATGGACCCACAGTGAGTGCATTTGCGCTTAGGGTAATCCTGGTCAGCTCGAGCCGGAAAACTCTTCGACTGACCGGAATCAGCTGGCAGCCTGGACGGCTGACTGGCTTCTGCCGAGAAAAGGTACCGATACTGTTCCTCCTCAGACTCGCCCCCAGATCGCTGATACTCCTCTTCCGAGCTGGTCGCGTCTGACGCTCGGGCGACCATGCGGACGGATCGGGCCGTCCTGGTAGATGGCGGCCGGCCTCCTTGATCCGCGTTAAATCGGGACTTGAAACGGCCGGTTCCAACTGCTGCCTTGGGGCCTTGTTTCTTCGCCCTTAGGTACGTGCGCAACGTCACTTCCAGCTCCGTCGTATTCTTCACCCGCATTAACGCCAGCTGGTTTGCCAGCTCCCGATCGTCCAACGTGCTGATGAAAAGTTCCACGTGTTCGCGGGCAGCTTCCGACCGGCTGGTGTCTTCTTTAACGGGAATATCCGCCCTCATGCCAGCGACATTTAAACGATGGAGATACTCCAGGGGGGTCTCATCCGGTCGCTTCTTGGAGTGGAAATATTGTCGCGCCGCTGACATTCCAGCTCCGCAGTATTGTTCCTCGAACGCACCGGCCAATCCCCTCCAATTTCCTCGGGTTTCCCGGCTGAGCTGTTGAATCCAGTGTTTCGCTGGTCCCTTCATCAAATCCCCGAAGATCAGGCATTTCTCATAGTCCGACGTCCGGTCTCTGAGAAATGCCGACTTCGTCTTGCTCAGCCATCCTCGGGCCTGGTCCTCGTCCGCGTCGCGTCCGGTGAAGTCTTTCAGCTCGGACGTGGCCGACATTCGCACCCTCGTTATCGCTCCCGAATCCGCGTCAAACGCTTGGGCCGAGGCCATATGGGCTCGGCGGGACATCCCCAGATCCAGGTCATCCGGATCGTAATGGTACTTGGCTGGCCTGACGGATTCCATATCCACGTCGCTGAGAGACAGCTTCCTGTTCGTTGGCCGACGTCCGGTCCGGCGACCTGTCTGACGGCTCGGCGGGGCGGCATGGGATTCACTTTGCTTGGACTGCACCGACTCCATATCTTCATCACTCGGCTCCCTCGCATAGTACTGGACTGGTTCGGGGGCCTGTGTCCCACGACGAGCGGGCTGGTCCGGTGACTTCGGACTGCTGCGGCTGGCGCTTAGCCGACGTTGCTCTTCCAAGTATCGCTCCATCATCGCCGAGAACATGTTTTGCAGGTGATCCGGCACCTGAGGAGCGACTTGAGGGGCGGCTTGAGGGGCAGCCGGGCTGCCGATTGACATTCCTTCTTAATCCGCCCATCCGCGTCTTCGTCTTCCTCCTTCGGTTCTGGATCCGCCGTCGCTGTCCGCCAGGCCTGTACGCCGTACTGGCCGGCGTTCTTCCGCTCGGACGTACCCGGATCCTCACGTCCTCCAAGTCTCATGGCTGTCGCCACACGCGCTGCTCCCCTTGGGCCAAGCGTCATGCGGGTGATACCCACTGATGAATCAGATGAGTCTGCTTCCGAAGGGGCAGACTCGTACTGCGAAGAGCCTGAGTGTATCCCGGCTGGTTTGCTTGTCGTCGGCGGCGTGGAGGGCGCCACTCCAGTCGTAGCTGTCATCTTTTTCGACGGCGGCGAGCAACCCACTAGCGGTACCAAGCGGTCGTGCAGGGCGCTGGACGCCTCCTTCAACTTGTCCATCTTCAGATCAAACAACTCGTTCGGATCAAACACGCCGGTGTTGATGCCGGCTTGTTTGAGTTGGTCGAATAGTCCTCTAATGGGGGACACGTGGCCGTCTGAGAGAGTTGGGGGAGAGACGGGACCTTTCAATCCGCCTATGATCTTCGGCCGTGTTATTTTTAGTACCTTATCCGTCCGCAAGAATTGCCCCAACTCGTGAAGATGAAAAGCACGCTCCAAGTCGATATCCGTCGATAGGCCGTCCTGCTTCTCTTCTTCCTCTTCGAATCGCGGTTTGTCTTTGTAGGTCGGATAATCCAATTCCTGCCAATCCGATTTCTTTAGGGGTAGGGGGGCCAGATCGCGACTTGGTCCCGATCCGGCCGGCTTCCCACTCCGGTCGTATCCGACTTCCGCTTTTTCTCCCTTTATCTTTTCTTTTATATCCAAAATATGCATTCGTTCGTTAGGATCATGGTCGGAACCATGATCCTTCCTCGGACTATGGCGACTTGCACCATAGTCCGATCCGGCTCCATCCGTGTAGCGGCCGGCACTGTAAGTAGTACCGTAATCCGCTCCCGGCGGAGCCTCTAGGGGAGTAACTTCTTCTTAATGTCAACCTCGAACTCCCCCAATCCGAGGCGACCATCGCATCCTTCCATCTTCAGCAGCATTGGGGGCGATATGCCTTCCCCCAATGCACCCGACACAACATCGTCAACAATTTTGACAGGTTTAGGTCTTTCGCCCGCTAGGGACTCGCGGTGATATCCAGGGTCACCAAGAGATCCGGGCACGCGCACCATTGTGGTGTAGTCGCTCTCAGAAAATCTTTCTGAGACGCGAACACCCACGGGGGTCCCAGACGACTGACTACCGGAGGGGGTACTCCGTCCATCCGAGTCATGATCCGATCCGGCTTGAGGCCGGCTGGATCGGTCGCTTCCATCCGCTTGATCGCGACTGCTCGAATGTTGCATGTTAAAAGCTCACCTTGTGTACCCGTCAGTACTGGGTGGTTAGCTCTCTTGATGGACCCTAGGGCGAAAAGTGTAAAATCCGTCCAATAGGGAGATGAAGTGTAGGACTAGGGGTAGCTCCTGGGCGGAAATCGTCACCGGGGAGCTCGTTGGGTAATATACTTGAACTTTGTATAGTGCCGGCTGGGCCGAGAATAGTCGATCGGCCAGCTAAACCAATAGGACACTTGAAGTTTGTATAGTACCGGCTGGACCGAGAATAATCGATCGGCCAGCTAAACCAATAACAATGAAGGGCGAATCCAAATGTGTATCCACAGATGGCCAAATGTCACCACTTCCCAATACTTAATATAACCGTGTTCAAAACACGGGCGACTTGAGGTGAGTATACGAAGTCGCCGCGACTCCCGGTCAGGGGACTTCCGGTGGGCTAACTTAACCTTCCCCGGGCAAACCAATAACAGCAAGAGGGGACCTTGTTAGCCCTCTGCCGTGAACCAATAAAGGCGACTTGTGTCTAAGAAAGCGAAACGTATACTGATTTATCCTATGTCCAATACTCCCTTTGTGTAACCTACCTCAAATAACACGTCTGACCAGTCATGTGCCTTACCCAACGCAACCCGGCTAACTCCGACTTTGTGTACCAGCCCGGCCGGTACGCCATCCCCAAATGGTACCAACCCGGCCGGTACACCTAACCCATATGGTACCAGTCCGAATGGTACATTGTACCCGGCCGGCTCGGCCGGATAGCCACCCATCCGCGCCTCTCGGCCGCTGACGCTAGCAATCCCTTGGCAGTCTCTCCTACGATCCCGGTGCATACTCTTTCCACTAGAACAATACTCTTCTCTCAGGCTCCCTTCTCTCCATCCTTACGAACAATCTGCCATCTTGGCCGTCCGCCATCCGCGCCTCGGCCGTCAAACCTCCATAGTCCTTCCGTCTGCTCAGCCCGCTTACCCGACTATCCTCGCCCCTTGTCAGGTCCGCCGACTTGGTTTCCAGCCAGGCACCGCCCGACCGCCTACAAGGGTGCCTGGCAGTCCCAAATTACATCTTATTCCTGGCCGGTCTGGGCATCCGGCTTAGGGTAACATTTCAGCCAATCCGGTGCGGGCATCCATCATCATTAGTCCGTTAACTTCTGGAGCACTTCACCACATCACTCCCCGCCGTCAGCCTTGAGTCCTCGCGATCCCGCCCGACGAACAGGTAAATGCAGCACGGCAGGAAACAAGAAAACGTCCAGATCGCACTCGCCGCGCTGAATCCCGTTGACCACATGATCGCAGATCGCGGCCCAGGCAGCCCCGGCTTTGGTGCGTCGACGCTTGCGAGCATGATGGTAATGCTCGATCCACGCGTCCTTGCGCATCGCCGCCGTGATCGGGAAATGGTGGGTCGCCTCCCATATCGCTTGGATGTGTTCCTGGTAATACAGGGCCAAACGTCCCTGCAGATCGACAAACCAGGGGTGATTGGGAAACGCCAGCCCTGGCATAGGTGTCATGAGGACATCCCAAGGTGCTGAATCGATCAGAAGCTCAATAGCGCCTCTGGTCAGCACGCTCGGTTGCCACTGCCTATCCTTGGGCGCCGGCGATCTTGTCGGAAAGATCCAGCCTGGCGGGCGGGACCACAAGCGAGGGACGAGTTTGTGCCTCACAGCAAGAACCTGAGGCGTCAGATCCCATACCTGATCAGCACTCCAAGGTTTCCGAGTGGCCATGTGAGCAGAAGTCGGTTTGCCCTGCATGACGACGTACAAATCCATGAACCTTTGGTTCGGATTATAGCTGTAATCGTCCTGCTCGATCGACGATCGGCTCGCCGGGATGAAAACGCCCGTGAAATTGAGTGATGGGGCGATCACTGCCCTATTGGCCGGTGGAGGAGCGTTGGGATCACCCGGAGCCGATGTTTCCTCCTCGAGATCATCGTCGTCCTCGTCCTCGGATTCAAGCAAAGCGCTGGCCTGGGTCAGTGAATTCACGCCTGACAGGGTTGGCACTGGAGCACGGCGATCAGCACTGCGCGATCGGGACAGAGCAGACAACGTCCTCTCGTCCAGATCAGTCGACTCATCGTCCGAGTCAATCACAAGACGAGAGCGCTTGGCGGGAGCCATCTTCTTCTTCGACGAGCTGGTCCGTTTGCGCTTCGCAGAACTCAAGACCGAGGGGGCTGATCTCGAAGTCGCTGGTAAACGGGATTGAGTAGACGCAGAAGCCGCTGCAGTGCTGATCACGGGCTGATCAGCACTATGGGCCGGCAAGGAAGCGACGGAAGACGCTGGTGATGGCGGGGCAGACTCGGAAGACTGTGGTGGCGTTCCGGACGGAGTGAAGGAGCTGATCAGCTCAGGAAGCCGTTGCAAAGCCGTCCGAACTGAATCCGAACCGGTGTTCGGTTTGGTCCACCTCTCCATAGTCTGCACCGCAAGGTTCCTCAAGTCGGCGTTATGCTGGAGCCAGGCGCGATCATCGAGCTCTAGGGTTTCAAGTTTAACCCGAGCAAGATTAAGCTCGCACCGGCAATCTTCAGCTGCCTTCCGACTCTCGCATAACCTTTTCTGTATGTCGGCGCGGCCGATGCCAGACCAGCCTCCGCGGCGACAAACTCTGCTTTCGCCGTGGCCAATGCAACAGTTCCTTGCTTCTTGCAATCCCAGCCGGCATTTATGCCATTAACAAAAATCACATTAGCACTCATGCATTTCCGATCCACTTTGTCAGTAGCGAATTCAACATAGCTATATCCAACAATACGTAAGGCCAAATGCTCTTCATTATCATGACTTAGGTACAAATTCAATTTTTTCGTTCCTTTAAAGTAAGATGCCACTCTTTTCACCACTTTGTAGTCATGCAACGTCGGTGCATGTGTACGTCTAGTAGCTATGTGCACAGCAAAAGAGAAATCGGACCTCGTGCACCTAGATATCCAAATCAAACTTTCCACCAGTCATTGTAAACTTTTGACGGTAAAGTCTCACTTGCCTTCGTAAGCAGCACTTCGTCCAGATGTTCATCCAATCTGCATGTGCTTAAACCGGCTGGACGCCTTTGGTATGAGCACCTATGTGGATTATGATCGACATGGGTTTCGTGCAGTGTTTAACAGACACATGCATCTTTGTTCGCATAAATGAAGACGACAAAACACTAGTGGGTGCATTTGTCGATGACTTGTTAGTGACGACATCTCGTGAAGCATTGGTGAATGCCTTTTTCGAAGGAAAGGAAATATTAGGATTGAAAAAGCTTGGGAATGTGGAGAAATTCTTGGGCATCAGAGTGGAAGGAGACTCAGACGGTGGATATACCATTGACCAAGAATTGACTTTCGAAAAAATGTTTGAAAAGCATGGGTTTAATATGCAAACACAGAAATGGAGATTTTCTTAAATTTTAAGACCAAATTCTGTTTAGAAACCACTCCAAAATTCTTCAAATTTTCCTCGGAAATCCATCATTCTTGTGGTATCTATCAGTGTATTTCGTACCCGTCCCCTGTTCCTGCTTTGCGGTATGCACAAGCTACATCCTCATGTCTCTTAGGTACGTTCCAAAGCAGGGATATAATGAGAATGACCTTCATGCTATTCAACTCCATGACTGTTGATAAGTCACGCAATGTCTTCTCCAAGAATTGGTTGGTCCCACGTGCGACCAGCACTGCCTTATATATTTCAACTGTTTCATCAGACTTTAACTTGGTCTTGAAGACCCATTTTGTGGGAAGAGGCTTCGTTCCTTCTACCCGTTTCATTATTGTCCAGGTGTCCAAGTCTTTCAGGCCACGAGTCTCTGCCTGTTTTGCGGCTGCCCATTTCTCTGATTGGCGTGACCCGTGTGCCGCTTGAAAGCGTTTGGGGTCCGGAGAGCCGCAAACGCTTCATCTTTTCCACTGTTCATGCAAACCAGAACAGCATTCTCACTTCTCCTTCCATGACTTTGTTCACGACTTCACAACTTTCCTAAACATTTCCTGGTATCATTGCACCCTCCGAAGCTCTTCCATATTCATTCCTTCCTCACTTGTGGTCATGGTATTCTTCTTTCTCTTTTCCTTCTCGAAAACAACTGCCCTCATCGTCTTTTTTGATGCTTCTCCCGTCTTTTGCGGGCCGTAATCCTGACTACTTTTCTCTGCGTTCTGAACTGGCCTACTCTTTTTTTTCAGCCATAGGTTCACGCTCCGTTCCTTCTTTATCCTTCAACTTTGTGCTTGCTGTTCGTAATTGTCGTCAACACCATTCTCTTCGGTTTCGAGCTTCCTCGCGACCATATCACTCGATCTTTGGTCCAACGTCTCGATGTTTTGTTACATGTCGGGTGGTTGTTACTATCCTGTCTTTCAGCAGTAAAACTTTGTAACGTTTTGTTTGACCCTTTTTCACAAGTACCAACGTGTTTTTTAAGCGATTTTCTTTTAAAATCTTTCAAGACCCAACATGTAGATGTAAAAACCACAAGTCGCCAACATTAACTCGTTTCTTTGTCAATGATTGTACATGTATCGGCGAAACCCTTTCAGGGTTTGCTTTTGTCGGACTACGGTCGTGTATGTATATTGCATACCCAGCCGCCTAGGACCAGTACATCAAAGGAATTCCGAAGCCAAAAATCATGCACCGATTCATGAAGAAAATAGTTCGGTCCATTCGCTGTGATTTGCCGTTGGAGGCCGGAGTTCCTGCCTCGGTTATTTGTCGGCGAACATCTGTCCTTTTGCAGATAATGTCTACATTTTTAAACTCTCCACTCCCATCGGTGCGTAGCACGAGAATTCTACACCTAAATCCACATCAAACCAAAAAATGTTCAACACCTTTTTGCCGCCCTATCTTTTGTGGGGGTGGCAAACTCACGCGCTTAGTTCAAAAAATCTCCACGAATACCACTTTAAAAAAATTTCACGCCTGTCACGTGAGGTGTTTGGACCTTTGAGGCCACCGCATCTAACTCCACCAATACTACCGGAGAATTTTCTCCAGAGTCCCTCTTGGACTGCTTCGTTTCTTCTTTAGGCACCCCAGCGATATGAGGTTGTTTGCTAGCTTGGGATCGTAGTATACCTCCTTTAGCACGATCGCTGTGGTCGGTTGCTTATTACGTTTAAGCGTCACGGTACCGACTATCGGGACGTTCAATGGTCCACCATCCGGCTGGTCTGATCCATCGCTAACACCAACGTCTTTTAAATATTCGAGTAAATCTGGGTCCCCAATCAAATGACGGCTTGCACCGCTATCGAGAAGCCAAATGTCATCACTCGGTTTCCTATTATCTTCCGTGATCTTCCGTGATTTATCTCGGAAGATCACGAAAGATAATTGGAAACGAAACGACGAACGGAATCCGGGTCATTCTGCATTTCTTGTTGGTTCTTCGGAACGTTTGTCTCTTAATTTGCCGTGGACAAATCCTCTGAATGTGGCCCTCGCTTTCACAGCTGTAACGGGTCCTTTCATTTCTCCTTTCATCTACGGAATTTACTATCATTCTTGGAGGCTTCTTTTGCTTGAGCTCGTCATTGTCGTGATCTTGTGCCCATGCCACCAGTTCTTGGGCATGTTGCACATAATCTTGCCTCATGGGGTTATACATCACCATGAGCGCGACGTTCATACTTGGCACCGCACATTTCACGATATTTTCCAAAATAAGTTTGTCGGACAATTCACGTCCGCAAACTAGCGCCACTAAGTATAAAAAGTGTTCGTTCCAGGGTCGCTTCGTATCCTCTCGGCCGCAAACATAGCTGAGGCTTGATGGTGTGATATATGTTTACCTTAAACGCGTTATTCATCTGGTCAGGTACGGCATACAACGACTGAGATGTCGCCACCAAGCCCCAATATTTGTTTGAAAATACTTAAGAGCCGTTCCTTCTAAATGGTCGCCCAGTTTTTTTTTCACTTTCAGGCGTAGCCAACGTTGTGTAATACTTGCTTGAAGTGCGGTCGTGGGAACTGCCACTCGAAGGATATATGGTACGGCGTCGCTACAATGATTTTCGCACGTTACATCAAGAGTTGGCCAAGATAATGCCCTCTCAACGACCGCGTAGTTGTGTCACTTCCAAAGCTTCAAGGAACCGGTAACCCATCTTTTAAAGCCTGATCCTAGTCCCTTCTAAATTTCAACTCAATTGAAATTTTGTATGGTGAGCTTAGCAAGCTTCACACCATATGGCATACCAATTGGTGGGACATTTACCTTCCCATTTAGTGCCCCACCCGCTTGTGTCGGGCTAACGGAAACACCAGCTTGTCCCATAATGAAATAAATAGGTACATCTTGACCAATTCCTATATCCCGGCTTAGATGTTCTAGGACCATCCTACTACCAAATGGTCCGCGGTTTCGTTGCCTTTCCCTGTATCCACTTGAGGGGAATGAGTGACTTAATTCTGTCCCTCGTTCCTGCCCGTTTCTATTTTTTCGAGCCTATTATCAAACTTCCTCATCAACTCCATCATGCCGTTCATGGCCTCTGCCAGATGGTCATCATTTTCCTTCGCCATGATTGCAGTTTAGTATACGTGCGAACCATTCTTTCACTAAGAAGGAAAAGAACCAGAAATTTCTGGCTAAGGGGACTTTCACTCGCTGTTGTCGAGCTGAAAACAGTACAAAAACCAAATTTAAGAGACCCGTCAAATTTGGGCTCATAACCGGTTGTAAACCACGTGAATTCCATAAAATAGCAGTAAAATCCACGTGAGAACCGGTTAGTGTCCACAATTCCTTATCTCCAAATTACACGCTACGAAACAATCAAAAAATCTTCACATAAACCGTTAGTGCTTACTATGGCGACCTTAGAATATAGGTGTCTTGAGTCAATATAGCGTGCAGCGAGGTCATCGGCGAGTGCGACAGCGCGGCAGGAACAGAGCTGACTCTACGCTTAGTGTCAAAGTAAAAGTAATATATAATGAAAAAATTAAAAGTTGACACATAGAAAATGTTGAACCGAAATTTCTACTTTGTCCACATGCATCTTGGCAGTTTCGCTCAACTTTAAATTATGCTCGTAGTTCACCGAAAACGTAATCAATTCCAACAACAGCAGCAATGGTGTGTGTGTAGGAGTACTCTTTTTAGCTTTATATGCTATTAGTTACGATGTAATTTTGTAGTACTTTCGGTATACTCCGATCTGGATGTGCTGCTGTGACCTCTGGTAGATCGTTTAATTGAGTGAGCTTCATCCGTTGCGTCTTGACCGTTCCTTCTAGCAGGCATTCTAGGCATATGCAATTGTGAACCTTGGATCCTCGAGGAAGGAATCTTTTTTTCGTATGTTACCACTGCCCAAAGATGAGTGACACATCTATACCACATTTCCTTAATATCTTCGTTCTGCGATCATACTCTCTAGGTGTGTACGGTTTAATCTCGTATCTGCCAAAGCTACGGCATCCCAATCGAGCACAATGCCCATTGTAAGTGTTTCATACAGTCGTCTGTCTGCTTACCGCACCGACGATCTATGCGCTTCCGCAAACTTGCCGTCCTTTCCGGCGCTGCGGCCAGGTTGTGTCCAGGTCGAGGTGGATGGCTATCCCGGTTGAGCAGGATATTTGGTGTACGGTACACAAAGGGGGCGCTATTTCAGGTAAGGCACATAACTATCCAGCCAGGCTATTTTGGTTAGGTTACACATAAGGTTGTATTGGATCTAGGGATAAAATCAGTATATGTTTCGCTTTCTAAGACGCAAGTCGCTTTCATTGGTTCACAGCAGAGGGCTAAGAAGGTTCCTACTTGCTGCTATTGGTTTACCCGGGGTAGGTTAAGAGGAACCCATCGGAAGTCCCCTGACCGGGAGTCGTCGCGAGACTTATACTCAACTCATGTCGGCCGTGTTTTGAACACGGTTTATCTCTATTGGAAAGTGTGGTTACATTTTGGCCTACTGTGGAAAATTGTGGAGTGTTGTTTGGATTCCCTATTAGCACACAAGATTAGATTTACCCTTTATTATATCTTTGGTTAAGCTGGCCGATCGATTATTCTAGGTCCAGCCGTTGTAGTATACAAACTTCAAGTATAACGCCAATCCATCTCCTCGGTGAAGATTTCCGCCTAGGAGCAACCCTAGTCCTAACCTTGTCCCCCTATTCGACGGACTTTTAACTTTTCGCCCTAGAGTCCACTAAGAAAGAAAAAATGAGAGCGTAACCGCCAGTGCTGACGGGTACACAAGGTGAGCTTTACAAACATGGATCATACGAGTCGTCACGACCCAGGTGATGGGAGTGACTGATCCAGCCGCCTGGATGTTTGCTAGGATCAAGACTTGGATGGACGGAGTACCCCCTCCGAATCAGTCATCTGGCCCCCCGTGGGTATTCGCATCTTAGAAGGAATTTCTGAGAGCGACTACACCACAATGGTGCGCGTGCCCGGATCTGTTGGTGACCCTGGATATCACCGCTTGTCCCTAGCGGGCGAAATACCAAAACCTGTCAAATTTGTTGAGGAAGTTGTGTCGGGTGCATTGGGGGAAGGCATATCACCCCCAATGCTGCTGAAGATGGACGGCTGCGATGGTCGACTCGGATTGGGGGAGTACGAGGTCGACATTAAACTCCTTTGGAGGCTCCTACCGGAGCTGGGCAGGATTTTGGTGCTGTTCACTATGTGCTGGCCATTATGCCCCAGCTGGAGCCGGCTCGGATTATGGTGTAAGTCACCATAGTCCGAGGAAGGATGATGATTTCGACCATGATCCGAAGCAACAAATGCATGTAATGGATATTAAAGAAGAAAAATTAAGAAAGAAGAATCGAAGGCTAGATATAACCAGATGGGGGAAGCTGGCTGGACCAGGACCAAGTCAAAATCCAGGTCACCTACCCCTAAAAAAGCTGGATTGGCAAGAGCCGGATTATCCACCTCGCAAGGATAGGCCACGTTTGAAGAAAAAGAAGAAAAGCTGGACGACCTATCACAGAAGGTTACGGACACCGACATAGAGCGTGCCCACCACTTTCGCGAGTTGGGCCAGTTCTTACGGACAGATGGGGTCCTGAAGATAACTCGACCAAAATTCCGGGGTGGATTGAAAGGTCCCGTATCTTCCCCATCTCTCTCAGACAGCCACGTGTCCCTCATTAGAGGACTGTTTGATCAGCTCAAGCAAGCCGGCATACACCGGCGCTTTCGACCTAAACCTGTTGTTTGATCTGAAGGCGGATGGGCTGAATGAGTTATCCAGCGCGCTTCACGACCGCTTGGTACCGTTAGTGAGCTTTTCTGCGTCGCAGAAAATGGCGGCAGCAGCTGAAGCTACCCCACCTTCACCACCGGCAGCAGGCAGACCGGTCGGAATACACTCATGCTCTTCACAGTAAGAGTCTGCCCCTTCAGAAGTGGATTAGACGGACTCATCTGTAGGTATTACCGGCATGACGCTTGGCCCTAGGGGGCCAGCGCGTGTGGCAATGGCCACGAGGATTGGGGGATACGAAGATCCAGATGCGCCCGATCGGAAGAAATTCAGTCAGCATAGCGTCCAGGCCCGGACGGCGATGGCGGATCCAGATCCAAGAGGCGAAGACGTGGAGATGCAAATTTAGAGGGAATCCCAAGCCGGCAGCCAAGCTGGCCACCAAGTCACCCCTCCAGTGAAAGCTGAAGCTATTCTTCAAATGCCGGGTCACTTTCAGAGCATGTTTTCGGCGATGATGGAAAAATACTTAGAGGAACAACGTCGGTATAGTGCCGGCCGCTGCAGTCTAGGGCCGCAGGATCAGCCGGATCATCGTGATAGTCGGGTGCCCGAACCAGCCCAACATTATGCGAGGGAGCCGATCGACGAAGACATGGAGTCAGTGCAGTCTAGGCAGAGTGATCCCCGAGCCGTTCCACCAAAACATCGGCCATGTCGCCAACTTGGACGGCCAGCGAATTGGAAGCCGTCAGTCAGCGACGTGGATATGGAGTCGGCCAAGTCAGCCAGATGCTGTTATGATCCAGATGCCCTGGATCTGGGGATGTCTCGCTGAGCCAATATGGCCGCAGCCAAAGCTTTGATCCGGACTCAGGGGCCATTACCAGGGCCGGATGTCATCCATGTCCGAGTTGAAGGATTTTACTGGACGGGACATGGACGACGACCAGGCCCGGGGATGGCTAAGCAAGACGAAGTCAGCATTCTTCAGAGACCTACACCGGATTATGGGAAGTGACCGATTTTTGGAGACCTGATGAAGGGCCCAGCAAAAATCTGGATCCAGCAGCTCCGCCGGGAAGTCCAATTCGACTAGAGGGAGCTGGTTGAAGCATTTGAAGAACAATATTGTGGATCGGGAATGTTGGTGGCACGCCAGTACTTTCATACCAAGAAGCGGGCAGATGAGACCCCTCTGGAATACATCCATCGTCTGAATGTCGCAGGAATGATGGCGAACATACCAGTTAAGGAAGATGCCAGCCGGTCGGAAGCTGGCCGTGAACTCGTGGAACATTTCATCACCACGCTGGACGACCAGGAACTGGCAGACCAGCTTGCGAATACTACGGAGTGGGAGCTGGCACTGCGGACTTACTAAAGGGCGAAAAAGCGAGGGCTCAAGGTAGCTGTTGGAACGGGCAGATACAAGTTACGTTTCAAGGAAGCCGGCCGCCATCCACCAGGCGGCCCGCGCCGTCCGCATGGTGGCCCGAGAGCCGGATGCAACCAGTTCGGAAGAGGTGTACCTGCGGTGTGGGGGAGAATCCGAAGAAGAGCAATACCGGTATCTATTCCCGGCGGAAGCCAGTCAGCGGTCCAGGCTACCATCTGGGTCAGGCCAGCAGAAAGGGTTTCCGGCTCGAACTGATCAGGATTATCCCAGACGAAAGTGCACCCACTGCGGGTCCATCAAGCATGAAAACAGACGTTGCTGGAAGCGGCTGACCTGCAAGAAGTGCGAAAAGAAAGGACATCCAGCGGAACACTGCCTGTTTACCTGCAAGACTTGCGGAAAAGTGCACGAGCCTGGACTGTGCCCTATCGAGGAATTTTACAACCAGATGAAGAAGTGGAATGTCCCGACCAAGCACGCTGAAATGTTGCCACCAGGGGTGGAAAAGATTTTAAACTAGATCGCTCGTCAGGTTGGAATCTGGTTGAAGCCGAGCGGTCTAGTGTTAGTTTCTATGCATATATCGGTGAGGATGATAATCGAGAAACAAACCGAAGCGTGAACAACAACACATGTAAGCTTGACGATTACGTCAGCCGACCCCTGGACAGCAGGGCTGACCCTACCGAGTGGATAGTATACGAATAGAATATTATTCTCGGTCTAAAGTGCTAATGGAGTTGAATTTATTACCCGGTGAATCACGAGGTTATTGGAAATACCATTCGACGGATAAGTGGTTCAAGCAAGCAAAGGAAGATGGTTAAATTAATAACCAGAAGGCCACCATGCTTTTTGGCTCAGGCGCAGAAGTGTCCATCGTTGACACCACCTTTGCTCGTAAGGTTGGATGTGAATAGATGAGACGAAGCTGCAAGAGTGTATCGGTATTGGAGTAAGTTCGTACATGACTCAAGGAAGAACAAGAGTTAAGATTACGTGGTTGGGCCTTTGGTGTACTACTTTACCACCTGGGTAGGTAAGCTAGCCGGGCAGGATGCAATTCTGGGCATGGACTTTATGGTCCCAGCCGGCGTACGACTGGATTTGTCTCATGGGTCATTGACGTTGCCTAACGAGGTGCCCATCCAGCTGGCTGGCCGGCGGCCACTATACGATACCCACGTTCAGTTCCTCAAGTGATGCCAGTTTGTAACGGTGTCAGTGGGAAGGACGGTGGAAGTAACGGTTCGACCACACGACAGACGGCGTAAGTTATGGCTGACTAGGGGCGCGTGTTGGGTGCCTCTGTTCGTTAAACGGGGAGGTCACTTCAATTACATAGGCGTGACCAACGTCTCAGAAGAGCCCCTCACCTTGCATGAAGGACGTCATCATTGGAATGTGGCTGGCCGAGGACAAAGTGCCCTGCCGGCCAGGTTATGTCACTATTGGCTCAAGACGCTATATCGAGTAGCAAAACCTGGTCTATCAGGCAATTACAGATCTATTCAGTGAGGAGGAATCTGTGGATGAAGACTAGACTCCAATGGTGGCCAAACCAGAGTACCGACGCCTTCTCGAATATTGACGCGGAGCCGACCAACCCTAAATCAGGCAGAGCGTGTCGACCGAGACCCTTCCCCAGTAGCCTAACTGGCCCTGCTCACACCGTCTAAGACAAGTGACCAGCTGGATCAGGAAGTGAGGCAGGTCGGGGTCACATGTTCGGCCACCGCTGATGCTGACCTGCCCGGCGAGCAAGATGATGCTGGATCGACTAATTCTGACTCGGATTCGGAATTTGCCGTGGTGACCAGGACGGAAGGTCGCCTGGCCTGAATTTGGCTTTTACCGAAGCTGACCAGGATGGATTCGGAATTAACTGAAGCAGACTTGGATGGGAAACAAGGTCAACCCAATGATGCAGCTGGTTTAGCGGAAACCCCGTCAGCGCAAGACAAAACTTCGACAGGGGCCGAGATTAAAGTCCACCAGGTCTGCATCCACGAAGGGCATGGAATATCAGATGACAGTGTTACTTGAGGTGACTCCCTGCCCACCAGAAGTTACTATGGACGATCTACAGGTTGGAAAACAGACGTGAACACTCCGGAGGAGATCAGCAGGATAAAGGATATCAAATGGAAAAGGAGACATCTGCTGATCGACCCAGGTAATGCACTACCTCCGGCCGCCCAATGGGCAGTATGCGACATCGATGGGGATAACGCCAAGCCGGTAGCGCAAAGGTGCCGGAGAGTCGTCTCCCAGTATCGGGAAAAGCTATCGGAGCTCATTAAAGGGCTGCTGGCCACCAAGATTATCCAGCCGTCCACCTCGCCATGGGCGTCGCCCATCGTAATCATTTAAAGCAGAACGGGGTGGATATAAGGTTGTGTATTGATTACCGATTAGTAAACCGGCTAACAAAGCTAACGGTTTACCCGATGCCGTTGATTAACGATTTGTTGGAGGATCTGGACAAAGTTTTGTGGTATTGCTCGTTGGACATGGCTAGTCGATTTTGGGTAACGATCGTGCTCGAGAAAATTTCCGCGTTTGTCACACCCTTCGGGTTGATCGAGTGGAACCGGATGCCGTTTGGCCTTAAACAATGCCCCGCAATTTTAACAACGGCTAATCGATAACGCGTTATATGGACATTTTAAGAGCAAGGCAGACCAAGATCCTACCCTGGTCGATGGTGTGTTCTCCGAAGGTGACCCTGACCCCAACCAAAAACTTTCGGTTTTGGGGCGGCGGTCTTACATTGATGACATTGTCGTGGCGGCTACTACTTGGGATTTGTTATGTGAAAAAGTGGAACAATTGATGATTACGTGTGAGTAGTTAAATCTCTCGATTAGTGTGGTGAAAGTTTCTGGATAAAAACTAAGGCGAGTTATTTGGGTCACCAGGTTACGATTGCCGAATAGGAAGCTAATCCAAAAGATCTGGAGTCTTTGAGTAATATGCATCCCCGCGGTCATTGAAGGCCATGCACTCCTTTTTGGGCAGCTTGAATTATTTCAGTCGTTTCATCGAGGACTTTGCGGTCTATGCAGCTGTGTTGTACGAGTTACCTGAGATGGATTAGCATAAGCTGCGGGAGCAGGACTGGCGAGGGGAAACGCTTGCCGGGTCAGCTACTCTAGCCAATGAGAAGCTGCCCTTGCCAACAAAACCAGCCAATGAGATGCTGACCGGTTCAACTACATCAACCAATGAAAAGCTGGCCTCGTCTGCCCAAGCAGGCAGCTTGCGGACTCCCCAACTCCATGGCCAGACGACCACATGACCAGGGCGATGGTGGCCTTCGGCATTCTGAAAACAAAGATGGAAACCACACCGGTTCTGAAGAACTTTGATGTGGATAGGGTGCCAGTGGTCATCATCGATGCTAACAAGTCGGCTATCTCGGCTGCCCTAGTGCAGGATCATGATGGAGTGTATTGTCCTGTGATGTTTACCAATCGGACTCTAAAAACCAATGAAGTGAACTATGGGCTGGTGGACACAGACGTTTTGGCTTTAGTACGGATTCCTGAATGGTGTTACACGATGTTGGTATCCCGCCCTTTTAAAGTGTTATCTAGATAGTCGACCCTGTCGTGGCTTCTTACTGCAAACGGAATAGATGGTCGCCTGGGTAGATGGGCTGCACTGCTGTCCCAGTGGTCTCTAGAAGTGATCAAGTGCACTAAAGGTGAAGAAGAGATATTCGGCACATTAGCAGCCAGCATTACTCCAAGGACAGAAGTGGAAGAAGCACTGATAGCAATAGCACCCCGAAAGCAGCCACGGCAATCCATCACCCTCCCACCACCGACAGTAGGTGAGCTGATGGTTCTGAGCTTTGACGAGTCGGCGAGCGTCAAGAAGGGAGTGGGCGCCTATTGTGTCATCCTGTGGAAGCTGCCCGAGTGGAAAGTGGTCGCTTCTGCCTCGGATTTCACGCCTGGTATAACTGTGAACGAAGTGGAATTGTTGCTTTGCCTAGATTTGCTGACCGGCCAGACACAGGGGCGGATTATTATCATCTGCGGTGACTCCAATGTAGTGATCCGACAAATCACTGGGAAGATAGATTGCAAGGTCCCCCGACTAAAGCTTTTGAATGATCGGGTCATGCCAGCCTTAAGAAGATGGCCAGACCATGAAGTGCTGCATGTCAAAAGGGAATGTAACAATAGCGCCTAGCATCTGGCCACGTCGTCCATGCGTGATCAGTCGGCATCACAGTTTCGGATCAAGTTACGTTAGGTGAACTGGCAAAAATGAACAGGTCGCCGGAAATAATAGGACTGGCCAAGTGCAAAATCCACCCACCCAAATCCAACCAGTTTGGAGAAGGAGAGTTTGATGTCCAGGATTGGGGAACAGATACTCAGACTCAGCTGGATCGGAGCCACCCTATGGCGACAGGAAGTCCCTCTAGAAGAACCTTTCAGCTGATCGGGTACTAACTAGCCCGGGTTATTGGCCGATATGGAAGGAGGGGTAGACAAACGAAGGGTGGGATAAGAGATAAAAGAAGCAATGACGGACATATTAACTTGAGCAAACCGAAATGAAAAATGATGGAACGAGCCAGGTCGCTCTTCACAATGGGCGGTTATACTTGTTGCGGAGCCGGGGCCTTCAAAATCCAGGATGATCGGAGGGCTGATTACGGTATTGATTGCACCAAGGATCCTGCCGGTCGATAGCTTCCAAAGATTCGGAAAGGGAGGTAGTCCGGTCCGGGGCACCTAGAACAGGATGCCACGTTCCGCCCTCTGCCGATTCCCTCCTTTTTAACTTTTCGGTTCGCCAGATGAAGCATAAAAGGGAGAGGAATAAGTCCAGTTCACAGGCACCGCACCTGATTCCCTCCAAGACAAGCGTACACAAAAGGACCCACGCCTCTGTAGACCGACCACGTCGATTTATTCGGGCGAAGAAGTAAGTTCTAAGGGGTGGATCGTTTCGCCGAGCGTCTGACAAAATGAACAAAAAATGGGTGATCTATCAAATGGACTGGGCGTGGACAGCAACGACCCCTCGGTACTGCGATCGGAAGCTGGCGAACCACGGGTTTGACGGAGCCCCCACATCTGGCATCTCAGTGGCCAACATTTTCCAAGGTCTAGTCTTCATTAGCTTGTCACCCGCACCTGCTTTCACCAGGCCGGGGCACCAAGCTGACAGTGGAGGTGACCTGAGAGAAGGAGGGAATATCCAGAAGGTGGGACGGGATAAGGAGTAAGCAAGTCTGGAACTGGAGACATCGGCGAGACTCAATTTTATCAGCTGCTCGACCGTCCAATGTTGAATGGCTGACCGATCCGCCTCACCGATGAAGCAGCCACCAGGTACCACAGGAGCGGGAACCTTGGAAAAGGCAGCGTAGGAGTGGAAGGGCTCCGCCGGATCTTGGGCCCGGCAGCAGGTCGAACGGGTCAGGTTCCTGATGGAGCTTGTTGCCGAGTTATAGATTGAGCTTTTTGAGGAGGATTCTTTGATTTCTTCCTGGACTGATCTGGGATGTTGTCCTCAATCTCCTCCTCTTCTTGTTCTTCTTCCTCCTCCTCTTTTTCTTCCTTTTCTTCTTCTTCGTCCTCCGTCCCGGTCTTCTTCCTGGATTTCGGGGCCAAATCAAAGAGTCGCTTCGCCACGTGTCAGCGGTCCCTGAGAGCGGAGGGTTAACAAGGTCCCCTCCTGCTCAACTATTCCCGGTAAAGACACGTACTTACCTCCTTTTTTTGTCACCGAAATTCCCTCGATGGGGTTAGTTTAGACTGTTTGATCCTCAACCCTCACCCCCACATATTTTGAGCAGTTTATCGAATTGGAATGATTTCTGGAGATAATTGGCTTGAATTACTGTAAACGATCGTTCGTATATCGTAGAGTTTACGTTTTTTTGTATTTACTGATAATCTCTAATTATTGGCTGGTCTGATCGGTTGAAGTTTCCGTATAGCGCCTTTTACGGTAGTTTTGATTAAGTCCTAACCCTAGCCCGTCCTCTCACGACACCCTATCTCGAATAAGTACATTCCTCCGACCTGATCGGAAGTGTTATTTACATCAAGACGCCACAATGTGGGTGTAATCTCCAGAACCAATGGGTACACAAGGTGGGATTGAAGAGAAATAATTAGTCAAGTCATTTACAATGATCAGTCTTCCGACCAAGGCGATCTGGCCGATCGGTAAAAAAAGAATGATCGACGGAGTACCCCGTCCGATAGCTGGTTGTCTGGGTCAGTGAGGATTCGGATTCCACCGAGAGCTACCGTTCTCGGTCTGGAACCACAAAATCACATTTTCATAATTTGTTCAAAGATCTCCTGTAGTGAAGGTCATTGGGCACAAATGGGTTTTTGCATTACAAACTGATGAGAATGAGGCCCGCTTAGTAGCTTTGTAGTTCCTGCAGACTTATGGAGTTGATTTTATTATCACCAGTAGCGAAGCTGAATTTGATCTGGGTTTTTCTCGCTGTTTGCTGTTACTCTGCTACTCTTTAACTTTCCTTGATGGTGAACTGACTGAGACATGGTATATGACGATATCAAAAGGTATGCAAACTCAAACGGTATGGTGTACAAATTATATCGCAGTTTGTACGGATTGAAGCAAGCTGCAGTCGTCTGGTACTTAACATTTGACCAACGTGTATTGATTTTTTCCCATCAATGCTCAAGTGATTGGTGATTATTTGTTTATGATGGCAAAAATGGACCTGTATTCATCATCTTCCATGCCGATGACTTACTTCTTGGTTGCAAAACGACTAGCGATATTAACTAAAGGGGAGTTGAATTTGCGCCAACGCAATATGTCACTAAGGTGCTGGAACGTTTCGATAAACGGTTGCTTTTTCCGTTTACAACCCTAAGATATTGGGCCAAGATCTCTTCCGAGGTAAATCAAAGAAGAAACTGGAAAATAACCAAAAATGTTGTGAGTTAGTTTTTACTCTACGTCGCGAATGGACGCGTCCAGAATACCAGTTATTATCACAAAAAAACAGTACTTAGAATCGCCATGTCCAATGCATTCGTAAGCTCCAATTCAATTTTACATTACCTGAAAGGATCCCAAAAAGCTTCTTTGAAGTTCACGCGGATCGGCGATGATGGTTCATTTCTTTGAGCTTATAGCGATGCAAATTGAAGTGGAGACACTGCAACAAGACGTTCTACAAGTGGTATTTTGATACAAGTTTGTAGTGCACCGGTAAGCAAGACGCAATCGACTGTTACATTAGCTTCTGCTGAAACGGAGAACATGGCATTGCCATTGGCGTGCCAGGAAGACCCGAAGGAAAGACAATTATTAATTTGAAATGGGTCTGTCAAGCGAGCAAAACACATCGCGCTTCGCTACCATTTTACTCGAGAACACGTTGCAAATATCAACATGGAATATGCGCAAGGCGGTCCGAAATGGGTCCTTTCTCACGAAGGCGTTGCCGTCTCATCAGCCCGTGCGGCTGATACCCTGATCTACGACTCATTGTTTGTAGCCACCTACTGTAGATGTAAAAATCCTTGCAATAGACTAAACGTGACCTTCAACTTCCGTAATAATTTTTCTGTTTTTTAGTATTGATGCGTTTTTAATAGGTAGCAACACTCCTGAAACAAAAGTTTACGATGCCAAAAAATATTTCCCTGCCCCTTCTAATAGTTGCAGCCATCCATAAGTGTTTATATCAATTGCTTTCGATACACGGTAGTAGCGTGGCGTACAAACTTTTTGTGGAATATAGTACTATGTGGTATTGACCATTTGTAGCCCTAGCCGAATCTGGATTTTCCAGTGGGTACGGTACAGACAAACCCAATGATAGCATGCTTTATCGATACGTGTCCAATAGAGCCCTGCAATGGGCGCCCGCGCCCATACCCACCCACGCCGATGCGTTTGGGTGGCCAATGGGCGTGCTGATTTTTCATGGGTGGGCTCTGGTCGGCGTCACAGCCAATAGCTGCTGCATGGGTGGGCATGGGGTAAAACGTTAAATAAAATTAATAACAAAAACTCATATTTAAGGCTTACCAGCAACCATGCTGGCAATACCCTTACATGCAAGTGTGGTGGAGCCGATTTTCAAATTTAGAACGGAAGATTTTTGGGTGGAATTCGGATACCCACTAGCCCGGACGACCAACTATCGGAGGGGGTACTCCGTTGATCCTGATCGCCATCAGGATCTGATGAATTATCACTATGATAACTGATCCGATCCTCCCGGTCATCCGACCAGTCGTCATGTGCGATATAATTCATACTTAACTTCATCTCACCTTGTTTACCCATTGATCGGGGGAGGTTACACTCACTTAGGTGGACTTTCTGATAAGAAGGATGATCTTGATCAGGTCGGAGGGGATGACCTTCTCGAGACGGGGTGTCCTCAGGCGGGAATCTTCACCGGAGAACGAGTTAGTGTCGATACTTAGTTTAAGTATCTAAAGGCGCTGATCGGGAAACTTTGTCCGATCAGGCCAGCCAATAAAACGAGAGATAACGAGAAACCACGAAACCACGATCAAACCACGATCTTCCACAGTAAACCACAAACGTTATCTCTACGAAACCTTTCCAAATAATATAATGTTTTCAAAACACGTACGCGTGAGGGGGCGAGGGTTAATCCCGTCGGGGGCCTTCCGGTAAGCCAAAATGCGTCTATGCATGTCTTAACCGGGAATTAAGTTGAGCTACAGGAGCCCAGTTAACTCTGTGCTGCAAATGACTGCGACACGTGGCGGAGCGTCTCCTTGCTTACGGGGTAAATTCAAACATGTTATTATACATGCAATATCTAATACCTAATATACCATACACCAACTGATGCGACCAACCTCATGCTTCAATCTTGCCGATTTCGTCACACAGTTGCTTCATTGCCACCGTAAACCAATCTTCAATGCATCTTCTACCTGATCCGTACCCCGTTTGGACCGATTCCGATCAGGATCTCCGGCGATCTTCAACCAACCTAATTCCTCGAGGATCAGCTTAGAAGCAGCTCGGGGTCGGTCTTTCAGGCATTGTTCGCCTAATTCAACCCCGATCTTGGCTGAAACTCTCTCTTTTGAACACCTGGAAGCTGATTCGGGGATGATCCAAACGGGTTCGTGGCCGGCACGGGAATTAGGTCGAATCAGCCCCGGATCACTTCGAAACACCTCAGGATCACCATAACATCGACATCCCCTGCTCGCTCAACCCTATCTTTGACCTCCATGGTGTGTTTAACCGCAAGGTGAGCCCGAATCAGCATTTCTCTTAGAGTTGGATCCGATCTGATCTCTTCATGCTGATTCGGAGCAAGTTCGTTGACCCTTGTTCCAGTCGATAAGTCTCATACAGCTCGTCATTTCACGCGTCGAGCTCTGTTATATATTGGATCTTCACATCCTGAGGCGAGACCAAATTATTCGGCCGGTCAACCGGGATCTCCATGTCTCATCAACTCAAAACACTCGGATCGTCCATGATCCACTCCAGTGGCCGGGTTTTGTCGTGCATGATATACCAAACTGTCTCTTGTACTGCTCATCATATATATCTTGGCCGATCCGGTTTCGTACGCTCACACAAACTCAGTCTAATATCTGTGTATTCACATCCGATCGTGATACTCGCTGGTTCATTAGTCTCTGGAACAGGGCGTGGCAACAGAGTCATCTTATTTTCTCCACGTTTTACGATAACCCCGTTATCACTTATGTACCATCCTGAATAGGACCAGCCTGTCCCACCCATCAACGGTTCCATCTTGGTGGGTATTCCCACAGTCACCAATCAACAGCCGCGCGTGAACAACTTACTTCTGATTATGTTGAATCACTCTAGCGAAGCGGCTTAAAGCCATCCGTCGTCAACGATCTGATGTATTTACGCTCTAATCAAGACATTTGAAAATAGACCAAATTTAGTATTTTATAGATGGGCGTGGGTGGGCCACGCAGCTTAAAAAAATGGATGGGTGTGGGAGGGCGAACTACCTGGCAATAAACCGACTGGTGGATATGGGTGGGTAGTGGTTGCTGGTAAGCCTTGTGGGTGGACCATGGGCAATTCCAAAATGGAAATTCAGGGCACTGGATGCATATAACAGTACAGTATGTACTCCCACTTCCGACACACAGAGAAAGCATACCTTTCAGCCATTGATACATTTGCAAATATCAGATTCCGAAGAAAAAATATTTTCCTAGTCAAGCGCTTAAGAAATTGGACAGTTTCAAGTCGACGCCAAATTTGAGCATGGATAGTATGGGGCGGTGGATGACCATTGCCTGATCTCTGTGTGAGAAGGTTAAAGGGAAATCAATACGACTAATGCAGCATATCTTTGAGCCCATATGTACCTTTTCAAGAAGAGTAATGTTACGCTTGTTGAGGATAAACGGAGCCGTGTTAATTGCGAATACCTCCACTAGCTACGAACGCAAGAAAACGCAATCCAGCAATTGCATTATTTTACCCACTTACCCAAGGTTTCAATTTGATTGAAATTTTAACTCATGAGTTCGAAGTGCGCAGATCCACCTGTTGCTGGTTGTTGTCAACCTGGCCTCGAGGAAATAGTGTCGCCGATCTTCAGATTGCTGGTCCTCAACAAAAAGTTGCATCGTTGCGAGGTGAACAAACATGGACGCGGATGAAGTTACAGCTGTGATCGCTGTCCATGAGTTATCATTTGTGTCAACAGATGTAGCTTCATTGGCAGATACAACACTTTCTACACTCGCAGCAGTTGTGCTACCAAGTAGATATTCATTACCACGTATTATTTATTTGATTTGAAGCATATATTCTCCGAAATTGGAACTATTTCACTTTCGATCAAATGGTTGTAGTAATGCACTGGTCGCCAAATAGTCATCATTGCGTTGTTGATTAATATGTCTCGTCTTTCAAAGGTTTTTTCAGTGTTGCCCATAAAGCAATCGATGATGCCCGAGACACAAAAATCCATGCATAAATTTGCAGTCGATACTTCAAAGTCTTTCTCCTGGCATAACAAAATGCCGCATCTTTCGGAAATCGCGTTGTAGCCACGACCAATTCCCCACTACGCAGTAGTTTCAGCGTAACATCATCCCCAATTTTCACTCTAGCTCATGTGACAATAGCAATATGTCCATGCAAATTTGTGCTCTGCAGTCGATTTTTATAGCTGAATTCCGCACACGACGGACACATACGATCATAAAAGTGATGCAATTTGCCTTGCATGTATAGCACGCTCGATGGTAATGCAAATTGTTCTCCGTCTCTTTTTCCTCTACAGTCTTCATCTCTTCATTCTCATTTATAATCATCGGTTTGTCCGACTCTGCAATGCCGTCTTTGTGGGTGATTGGAATTCTTGAGCGCTGCAAACCCTTTCCAACGAACAATAGTCGAGTGGTATACCTTGATTCCGTGAAGGCAGCTAAACTCAGTCAAGAGCTCGGGTACTTCAAAAGCCACAGTGTCGCACAACACCTTTTACTGGTCGTTCTTCCCAATGGCTTAATTCAAAATAACCAGTACAAAAAATGGGCTGTATACAAACCAAAAGTTTCGATTCAAAACAACCGTAACATTTTCAAAATGACCAAGGTACCGTCTTTAAGGTTATGGGTAATACACCACAGCAGAATTGAAGTAATGACGTAAGGTATAATATGCACAACCACGTGTCTGGGAGCGGCAGCTTGGGCGGCCTTTGGAAACAGTCATGGCAACTGTACAGCACTGGTGCTTGCAAAACGTAAATTGAGGGAAATAACCATGAGTAAAATGTAGAGAAGAAGGTACTGTACATGCACATGTACAGTAGTTTCATGATGCACGAGTTAGGTTAGATTCCAACATGCCAGCACAGGATCAAGAAGATGCCGATATGTCAACATCGTCTGTGGGACTCTTCGAATTTGAGCTTGTTGACTTTAGTTGAACCACACGTGATTCCGTAGCACCACTTTTTCATCATTCGCTTTTAACAGGTCGTAGCCGGAGAGTTTATCGGAAGCAGTATTGAGCTCCTTTTACAGGTTCACTTTATCAATGAACGAACTCAGTGTAGGAACTGGACCGGAGCAATATGTGATTCTACCGGTATTGGGTACCGTATTCCTTATGTGATTGCCGACGTTCAGTCATTAGCGGCTGATACCAGGAGCCAATGGCTGAGCAGACAAGTTCGTACAGTTGCAATTTATGTCCTTGCCGACAGTTCAGAACAGTGCAGAAAAAAATCTTCTAAAATCATAAAAAAGCCAGCTTTTTGCTAACAAATGGACCGGCCTCTCCTTTTTTTAAAGCTTTAATAGACTCGGAACTTGCTCAGGATTTTTCAGTTAGTCTCAACACGTACATGAATGCTCTTACGGGTGCCGACCACACCATGTACCCGTTTTCAACGACAAATACCAAGTACTGGCACGGTACTGGTTTCGACACATCTACCTACTACCCCGTCAAAATGACCGCTGTCCACACCAACGGGTTTCAAAAAACTCATATTGTACCATATATGCCAGCAGATACCCCACGGCCGTTTGATAAGATTGATTGATAGCGCTGTTGACGATCTTTCGTGAGTCAAGCTTTGCGGAGTTCGAGACCGCTAGCCAGGCTGCTACAAATGCGTAGATTTCACCTCATAATATGAGCCATTTACCCATACTGAATCTCATATATGAAGGCGTTTACCGGTACTAAATCTCATAGTAAGGCGCTTTACTGAATCTCATATAGTAAGGCGCTTTACTGAATCTCATATATAAGGCGCTTTACTGAATCTCATATATTTATATGAGTTATTGGTATTTCGTACGTTTCATAACACATTGTCTCGTTTGTAGCAGCCTGTCGATAGTGCATCGATATGACACCGTTTTTGTAGTGCAGGTAGCTTTTTTGTTTTCTAGAAGGGACCACACCAAATCGTGAAGATAGCTGTCGGCAATCACATAAGGAATGTATGCAAAATAGCAAATATGCGACATTGATCATTTGAAAAAATCAGATCGTTTTGAAACAACCTGTTCTAGAACTACACCAAAGCTCAATTGGTTTCGTCAAATATCCAAAATAGAATCAGCAATAACCAAAATTATTCGACACATTTTCATAACCTATATAAACAATCACAAACGTATTTCAAAGGGTATAACTATCAACATCACGGGATTTAGCCTCTGGCGTGGTGCGCGCGAGGTTTTCGCGCCAAATTCATTATGCGCGCACCCAGGAAACGGCTGGAAGCGCCCTGCACTATCGCAAATGGACTCGTAAATGCCTCGCTCGAAGCTACAATGCGAATGATATAGCTGGCGGCATTATTAAGCAATCCCAGTTTTGTCTGAAGTGGTAATCCACCTTCTACGAGTGGAAACACCTTAACACATGTAGTAATACCCGAAAGGAGTCACCACAAGCGCATGGAGCAAGTGGGAGCACTAGATCCGTCTTTACACTCATTAGAGGCAGTTTGTCCGTCGAGCTTTAAACGTGACATCCTAATACAAGCCATATCGCGTCGCTGGCAACATGGAGCGCTTCATGACATGTCACAAGCACCTCATCAACCGTTGATAAGCTCTCAAGCGCGATTAGAAACGTCTTTTGTTGTAGCATCCACAGCTAACAAAGACCGATACTATTCCAACGCTCAGCCACAAAGTTTCACCAAGATCCACGAGAGCCACTGTAGATGAAGATTTGTTGGATTTCATGCTGCGACATCACAAGAACAGTCGAGAAATTCTTCCTTTTGTCATCAAAACTGCATTTGACCAGTTCCGTGACGCTTAAACTCAATGTCAAGAGATAATCTGGGGAGGTATGAGAGGTGATTTCTGTCCATTCCATCAGTGAAACGTCATCAAGCTCATCGCTAATGGTGACAGTCAGCCCAAACGCGTAATTGAGGAAGATTCCCATGTCCTTTCGCGTTACATTCACTACAACGTCGGGAACAGTCATCATATTCGTCAACGCAGAGCGCACTTGAGGCTTTGCCCATTAAAATCGTTGACTTGACTGTGTCGCCAATGCCAAGTTTTAACTGAAGATGACGTTGAGATAAATCACCAAGAGGACTAGTTGCTGTCACAATTTGCTTCTCCTGAATGCAACGTCGTGCGGCAATCTGAACACTGTAGTTGGCTATAGATATTCAGCCTGTGCTAAGGGGCTGTGTTCATGAGAATAGCAGTGCAGTTGATGATCGTGGCTCGACGTTATCTGCAACGAAGGCACAAGTGCTGACGACCACACGCCTCATACGATTGAAATATGCGTGAAAATAACAACAGTAGCAAAATAAAAAAAAATCACTTTTAGACTTGACTTAAAAGTGACTACTCTAGCCGGGACATATAAAAGTGCCAACTCTAGCAAAGACGTTACATTCATTTTGAAAATAAGATTGTTTATAGGGGTACTATTTGTAGCAGGTTCGACGAATAATTTTGGTCATTGCTGATTCTGTTTTGGACATTTGACGAAACCAATTGAGCTTTGGTGTATACGTATGGGTAAACACTTTTTATGCATGTCCCGTCTTTGGGTGGTCGTTTTGAATTAAACAATTGGGAAGAACGACCGGTAAAAGGTGTAGTAACTGAACTGCTCGCAGGAGAGTTTTGTGTCTTCTCTTGGTTTCGATCTCCTTTCTTCGATCGGTGTGGCATTGATTATGCTGGCAAGTTATGTAGGGTACTATGATCCGGACCTTCAAGGTTTTGATGACAGTACGACGGTGTATAGGTCTCAATGAACTCAAAGTTGTGGTGGTGTCATGGTCAGACTTGATGAGCCGCTTGATCTTTACGATAGATCTTGTGATTACAAACTACCAATTAAAAGCTTGTATTGTGGCAATTGCCCCGAAATGTCAGTCATCTTGATACTTCAGTTTCAACAATTGTCATGCAACGACTGCCACGAAAAATCTTATCAAAAATGGTAATGATTGGATTAGACGACGACGACAAGGCAGCAAGGAATCAGTTCAATCCCAATCACAAAGGTTTCTTCTTTTCAAGTATAACCGAAAACGACTAGAATGTGTGGCGATCGTTGTATCTTTCGCACCATATATCTTCTGTTTGGAGTCTGGGGAGTCGACATGCTCGGTCTTCATATTCACGCATCAATAAAGCCAGCAATACCTCAGTGTTTTCTGCAAAAGAGACCATGAATATATTCTCGTCCTTCCTGCTACTTAGTCGGTCTTGTTTGCCACTCATTGAAAATAACCGGAACAGGGGTTTTGTATCGTTATACTGTATTCTGAGAACTTAATGGATACCCTTGAAAAATCAATACGAAGTAAACTACATATTTTACCAGGCGTCGGAAGTGAGAGTACATACTGTACTATTTTCAGAAAATACAACCTTCTTCTTGTCTTTAACGTCACTTTCTCAGTCAAGTAGGTAGCGAGTAGATGTGAGGTAAGACGTACAAGTAGAAAGCGTCGTCATGGATATAAGTGATTGATACGTCTATCAAGCATTTTTATGGACTGAAGCCTACATATTTGGTACTGCTTGTGCCATTCCCGTCAATAGTATTTTCGACATCACAAATGGGTACACTACTCCGACAAATCGATCAACATGCACATGGGACCCTACGAAAACCACTTACACACACTACCCTTAGTTCTGCTGCTGAACGTTGTCGTTTTGGCTCGGTTGATTCCATTGTGGGGCAACTGTGCCTGGGGTATTACCACCCGAGGCCGCCGCACCAAAACCATACGATTGGGGAGCACCAGGGTTGCTACCTCCCGGGCTGTTTGGAGGTGGAGGTGGATTTCCACCTCCTCCCCACGAAGGGTTACCCCCACCTCCCCACGCCGGTTTAGCACCTCCTCCCCACGTTGGTTTACCTCCTCCTCCCCACGCAGGGTTACCCCCACCTCCCCACGCAGGGTTACCCCCACCTCCCCACGCGGGGTTACCACCTCCTCCGTAACCGTTAGGAGTCGCAGGGTTGCCACCTCCTCCCCAACCGTTAGGAGTCGCAGGGTTGCCACCTCCTGGGTTGTTTGGTGTCGGAGGAGCCTGAGGATTGCGAATGTTGGGTGACGGAGAAGGCTGACCCCTCGGGCTACTTGGTGCTGGACCGTTAGGTGGGGGCGATCCTTGGGGTGTGCCACCTCCTGGCGAGTTAGGAGGCGAAGCCGAAGAATTTCCACCACCCGAACCATTTTTGATAGGAATGCAGTTTTCTGCAAGACCATTAATGTTAGTTAAAAATTGGAGCCAAGGAGATAACGCGATGAACGTACTGTAAATCTGCCACTGGGGTTGATGTAGCGCCAGCCAATGGAACGTAAACATGCATGTGCCTTGGCATAGTGAAAAATCAATAGGAATCTTTGCGGGGACGCCTTTGAATGTTGCAGCGCAGTTCATCTCGAAAAAAATCTGCTTCCCATCCATTCCGGCTCCACACGGACCCTAAACCATTTAAGACTAAGTCAAAATACATACTAGTAGAGTTAAATATTTTTTGAAAGCCGTACGAAGTGTGAGGGCAGAAAGCCCTCCCCTAAGTCATCGTTTGCCCACCACATCTCCGTCATCCCAGACACATCAACGGGTGCCGCATTTTCATCTGAGTTGCCGCATCCATCAACCAGCGGGTCCAACATTTCGGCGAGCGATTTGTATCCAGTAGCTTCCCAACGAGCAGCAAAGTTTTTGGCATTGTCTATTGGAGCATGATTGTAGACCCCGCCCTTAAATGCTGGGTTGATGTTTTCATCCGTTAGAGCCACGTAGTCCGTGTACATTCCTTTCTTGAACTTAGTCGGTGGTTTCTTGCAGTATCCATGACCATTCACTTGATCAGGGAGTGCCAACACGGCGAAGATGGTCGGAAAAAGAAAGAGTCTCATGGTTTCTCGCTGCTCTTGATTTCCTTTGAGGAAAATGAAAACTGAGGTTTGTCGTTGTCGAGTATAGAGAAGTCTGACAACACTGCAGCCCTTCGAGCACATTTGGTCATTGTTGCCATGTGTTTTTCTTTCGCACGGACTTGTTGGCAGTTATACCTGATTGTAGAGAAATTCTATCAGGATATTTACGGACCCAAAAAAATGAATGTAGAGGCTGGTGGACTCGGAGTTGCTTCGGTTCATAGTACGCACATTAATATTGGAAATTGCTGTCGGTTAGTATGGTAAAATCAGTTAGGGTGGACCGGTTTGTAATCTGGCGTAAGTTACGTGGCAACATTTTAAGGATTCATTGAGATCTTAAATAAATAACACTTCTTCTACGTTAAGGCTTTGCGTAAATGCACCGGTGCTGTTGCTACTGCGTGATACGGCTCCTTTACCCGCATAGCTGGCTTCGCTAGTTTCGTTTAGTCAATGAACAAGGTGAGCCTCAATAAAACAGTGGAAGATGTCGCGTGGTCACATTGCTGGATTTTCTTCAAGGAAAATTGAACTGCCAACGTAGAATTGTAGATAATTTGTGTAGTCGTGCCTCATTCAACTAATTTTAAACTTTCAGTGAAAAATAGAAGCGAGCCCAACATCGCGACACTCCTACTGATCCGAGAGGTCTCTACGCAAGCTGTTGATCTTCTTCTCGTATCGGACGTCTGCTCTAACGTGTCAGACAACACTAAAGGTTAGTCTGTTCACTTTTGTAGTCTGCGCATTTTGTACGTTTTCGTAACACAATGCCTCATTTTTAGACTTGAAAGTACAATTCAACGTAAAACTAGAAAGAAAGAACATTAATTAATTCTTGGGATTTTCAACCATGGATCCTGCCCGCTTACTTTGGTAGTATCAACTAACCCGCGTATTTTCCACTTTGACCCGCCTTGGTTCTCTTTGCCCGACTCGGCTGCGTCCGATCCCCCATATGGATTGCAAACTGCAATATAAATGTCTGTTGATACCTTTCGGTAACGTCGTCGGCGCTGTCGCTGATGCTGAACGTACTGGTTGATATTGTGTTTACAATCACTATAACCCCAACCCTATTGGGTGTTGAGGTTGGGATGCTGTGCAGATTTTGGGTTGGTGCGCGCTAGGCTAGCCTCAAATTTCAGGGAAAGTCTAACCCTCACCCACGGAAAATTTCAACCCGCGCCCACTTCCGCACCCATCGATAGTCGTCGGGCGAGGGTCAGATCCGACAGGTACATTCTATCTGTCTTTCTGTATACGAAATGCCATTCGCAATATGATGAGTCTAACAGAGCAACTCATAGAGGCGATAATATTGGTAATGTCGTTGTATGTGGTACTAATGACCACATGGCAAGAACAGCACACTGCGTGATTGTGTGTAATGATGGGATCGACACATCGTTTTATTACTGTAATCGTAGAGTCGGTATCGATAGGCTTAAAATAGTACAACGAGACGAATTAAGGACCTAGCCAGCTCAATCCCAAGCCCAACCCGCACCGCAAAACCCGCACCCAGCCCGCGCGGTTTGGGCTGCGGGTTGACCTGAGCCCAAACCGCAGCCCACACCCAACCCACTGCAAGATAAATTGGAATTTTAGCTTTAACAACAGTGGGGGGGGGGCGGTCCGCGCGCCGGAGTACTACACAAGTGGCAGACAAGTCGTCATACGGATGATTGGTAGTTCTTCTAACAGGATCAGACACCAAAGGAGGTTTGGAAGCATTATACTGTATTAACTAACTATCAGTTATGGGTCCAGTATCGGCTAGCGACCAGACAACTTAATACTTTCTACCGTAGAGACCAAACAGAGACACTATGTCCGTTGAACTCAAGCTGTCACACCCAGAGAACGAGTATGCATCACATCTTCTGGGAGTGT
>MIQA02000039.1:0-13516 GCA_001887855.2 Sclerospora graminicola | reverse complement strand
CTGATCTTGGTCTGGCTCACCTTCCGTAAACACATCATATAGATCAGTGGCTTCCCGATCAGCACTGATCTGGAAATACCCATAGAGAGCATTGTTGATCAGCCTCTGGTAGATCTGTGGGGCATTCTTTAATCCAAACGGCATCCGATTCCATTCAAAAAGTCCAAAAGGTGTAACGAAAGCCGAGATCTCTCGAGCGCGATCAGTCATCGAAACCACCCAGAAACCACTAGCCATATCCAGCGAACAAAACCATAAAACTTATCCAGATCTTCTAATAAATCATTGATCAGGGGCATCGGGTAGACCATCAACTTCGTGAGGCGATTCACCATTCTGTAGTCGATACACAATCGAATATCAACCCCATTCTTCTTAATCACAATCACGATCGGTGATGCCCACTGCGATGTTGATGTTCGGATGATCTTTGTACTCAGCAAACCCTTGATCAAATCGGATAACTTTTCCCGGTATTGAGGTGCAACTTTACGACAACGCTGAGCGATCGGTCTTGCATTTCCCACGTCTATATCACAAACAGCTCCGAATGCGGCTGGGGGTAGGGCGTTACCTTTCCCCATCAGTAAGTGACGCCTCTTCCAGATGATCTTCTTTAGCTGATCGATCTGCTCGGGAGTGTTCACTTTGGGATCACCGACCTGTAGATCTTCCATGGTGACTTCTGGCATATTGGGCGATACTTCCGGTAAAACGGCCATCTGCTTCTCGATACCTTCAATGTACTGATCGCCACCTTCGTGTATACACACTTGCTCGTCCACCTGATCTACCTTTTTCTGATCGGCATCATCTTGAATCGCCCCTTGTACGTCACTCGACCGATGTTTTACTTCGGGTTCACCCTCCTCTGTAATGAATTCAGCTGGTTCATCCTCCTTTTCTTCTCATGATCCTGCTTGAACTCCTCACTGTCATTTCCGCTATCTGGGTCCGTTGTTTTCGGTGAGCCGGGCCTAATTATACTCAATATCTATGGACCTTCTTTGACCCGGCCTTCCCCTGTCGCTTCGATCGGTGCCCACCTGATCAGCAGCTTCGTCGGCGTAGAATACTCCGGCTTCTCGACCATAGTTGAGGTATCTTCATCCGCTAAATCTTCGTCACTGATCATGTCCGTAGTGGCTTGATAAGTAAGATTCTGCCATTCAATGTATCTTCGTGATCCCACTGAGACATACCCGATCTGTCGACGTACTTTCCCCTCGGGTAGCCACATCCCTAAGATCATGTCTTCGTGGACGATCAGCGGCTGATCAGATATATTCGTGACCCTGATGTAGCTTGATCTGCCGATACCTTTAACGAACGTTGGTACCCATCGTTCACCACGAGTTAGCCACAATTTCTGTTGCCGATCACTCGGCCGAATCATGACATCGACTGATCGGGACACCCCGATGTTCTCGTACTGATCCATTTTTAGCATCCGTACATGAGTACCATATAAAGGTCGTCGGCCGGATAACTGAATCTGCACTTCATCCGGCAGAGTCAGGGTTCCATGAGACAGGTCAAGTCGTATACCGGCTGGTACCATAAAATCCATTCCCAGTATCGCGTCTTGACCGGCTAACCGGCCAACCCAAGCATTAAAATAATAGACCAGGGATCCTGCCAAGGTGATTTTAACACGTGATCGTCCTTCCGTCATATATGAACTTTCGCCGATCCCAACACATTCTTGCCTCTGGGTATTGTCTATACGACATCCCACCTTACGAGCAAAGGCGGAGTCGATGATCGAGACTTCTGCTCCAGAGTCAAATAAAATAGTGGCTTTCTCATTGTTGATCTTTACATTAGCTTTTGCCTGTTTAAACCACTTGTCGGGAGGGTGATACTTCCAGTATCCTCGGGATTCACCGGGCAGTAGATCCAACTCCATGATCACGTTCGATCGGGAATATTCATCCACTCTGAGACTGTAGATCGGACACCAATCGATGCAATTTGAATTAGAACATGTATTGTCGGTTATCTTCTTTTTCTCAAACTTATCTCCGCTACCGACATATGCATAAATGCAGAACATAGATCGCTCGGCTCGAACCAGATTCCAACCTGGCGAGCGATCTAGTTTAACATCTTCTCAACATCTGGTGGGAGCATACCAGCATGTTTAGTCGGCACATACCACTTGCGCATCAGATTAAAGAATTCTTCGATAGGGCAGGCGCCGGCGTCATGAAGCTTCCCACAGGTCTTGCACACGAAAAAACAATGATCAGAAGGGTGACCTTTACGATCACATTTTCCACACGTAATTCTTTTCCAACAATCACGATCTCCATGTTTGGTCGACCCACAATGCACACATTTCTTACGAGATCGGTCCTGATCAGGTTGAACACCACCAGGTTTCCGTCCGTCCACACCATTAGTCGATGATCTCGGGCGATACATTGGTTCCGTCGTAAATACATGACGGTACTGTTCCTCGTCTGAACTTAGACTCGACTGGCCACTTTCTTCTTCAGAGCCTGAACTGTCTGATTCTTTCGCGATCATTCGAATCGCTCTGGCTGGTCGGGCTGCCGGTATCTTACCCTGATCAGGGTGTGGCTATGACCGGTAACGGTTCGATCCTACCTCGACCTTGGGTTGTCGACTCTTGGCCCGCTGCAGCGTCCTCAGAGTCAGTTCCAGTTGTTCTGAGTCCTTTATACGGAGCAGGGTTAGCTGATCAGCCAGATCGCGATTATCCAGAGTCCCAATGAAGTGTTCGACATGTTCACGGGCTATGTCCGGGTGTCGTGGGTCTTTGATCGGCATTTTCGCGCGTAGACCAGCAACATTCAACCGATGTAAGTACTCGATCGGCGTCTCGTCGGATCTTTTCTTCATGTGGTAGTACTGTCTAGCGACAGACACCCCCGAGTTGCAATATTGTTCTTCAAACTCTTCACACAAACGAGGCCACTTCAGACGCACTTCTCGACTTAACTGTTTAAGCCAGTTCTTGGCCGGACCTTTCATTAGATCAGCGAAGATCAGGCATCTTTCAGCTTCCGGTGTCTTGTCCCTCAGAAAAACTGACTTAGTCCGGCTTAACCAACCTCTGGCCTGATCGTCATCCATATCTTTTCCGGTGAAATCCTTCAATTCCGAGATCGCAGACATTCGTACTCGGGTGATCGTTCCTGATTCACTGTCAAATGCCTGCGCGGAGGCCATGTTCGCTCTACGAGGCATCTCAATGTCCAGATCATCTGGATCGAAATGTTGGCTGATCTCGCCCTCTGACTCCATGTCCACATCACTCCGCGGGGGTGATCGGTGAAATTGGTCCTGGTGATCGGCCTGGCATATCGAACGAGCGATTCCGGCTGATCGGACTGATTCCATCTCCACATCCACGGGTCTCTTGACCGATTTCTCAGCAGACTGATTCATATTCGGTGCCGATCGCCATGGTTGTCCTTGTCCAGGTGTGTACTGAAGCAATCCATATTGTTCACCCACAAATCGGTTCATCATTGTCGCGAACATGGCTTTTAATTGCTCTGGAACCTCCGGCATGTTGGTATGACCAGTGTTGGAGGTCGGACTAGCCTGTGGCACTTCTTAGACTAGCCTGTGGCACTTATCTTCGAAACTATCGTCCTATCCGACTCTACCGGGTTCAGGCTTTCTCTTCCTGTTCTGCGACTCGATCTTGGGGTCGATCTGCTGGATCCCTTCGGGCCCAACGTCATATGTGTGATCCCAACCGAGGAGTCGGTGGATGCCGCTCCAGATTGTGATGACGATTGATAGATCGACTCGATATCCATAGGATACTCCACCAACTGTGATCGGTGCGAAGGATCCGCGATCGGCGACTGAACCACTGGGTTCGCCCCTAGTAACGAGGCAAGATGATCATACAGGGTGATCATAGATTCTCTGATTGTCTCTTGATCCAGATCGAATAGCATATTCGCGTCGAAGGCACCAGTAGTGAAGCCAACCTCGTCGATCTGCGCCAAGAGGTTCCTGATCAGATCAAGTTGACTGCCTGTGATCACCGGCCGGGTCGCTCGACCTTCCAGCTTCCCGATGATCTTAGGCTTAATGATCTTCATCACTGGATTGGTAACCAGGAACTTGTGAAACTCTCGAAGATAGAGCAGTCGTTCCACATCTTGGACAGTGGTCTTCTCGGCTGGTTCGATCTTCTCTTCGTCTTCCTCGAAGATCTTCGGTTTAGGTTTCACATATTTTTTAGGTGGATCGCAATGATCCGCCCCCATATTTTTTCTGTCTTTTTCCATTTTTTTCTTATGCATAGGATCAAGGTTAACACCTCGATCCTTTCCTGGGTTATAGTCAACTTTACTATAACCCGGATCGGCCCCGATCGGGGCCATGTGGGGAGTTATTTCATCTTTAATCTCGACCTGGCACTCCACCAAACCAGGTCGATCATCGCTTCCTTTAGAAATGGACAGCATCGGAGGCGATACGCCTTCCTCCAATACACCCGAAAAATTTTCCTCCACTTTGATTTTCACATCTTTTTCATCATCAAAGGAATCACGGTGATATCCTGGTTCGAATCCGGGCACGCGCACCATTGTGGTGGAGCCGATTTCCAAATCCATGACCGAAGTCTTGGGTGGAATCCGGATGCCCACTGGCCCGGACGGCCAACTATCGGAGGGGGTACTCCGTCGATCTTGATCAGCATCGGAATCAGATGAATCACCATTGTGGTGACTGATCTGATCCTCCCGGTTATCTGGCCGGTCTTCATGCTCGTCAGGATCTATGTTTAACTTCATCTCACCTTGTGTACCCGTCGATCGGGGCTGATTACACTCACTTAGGTGGACTCGGTGACGAAAAGGATGATCTTGATCAGGTCGGAGGGTTTGACCTTTTCGAGACGGGGGGTGTCCTCGGGTGGAAATCTTCACCGGAGAACGGGTTGGGGTCGACACTTATTCAGTATCTAGGCACTGATCAGGAAAGTTCGTCTGATCAGCCAGCCAATGAGAGAGATATAACGAAACCAAGAAAATGCGATCAATCCACGATCTTCCACAGTAATCCACAAACGTTATCTCCACAAAACCTTTACCAAATTATTAACGTGTTCCAAACACGTGCGCGTTGCGGGTGAGGTTCGATCACCTAAACAAACCCGTCGGGGGTCTTCCGGTAAGCCAAAATGCGTCTAAGCGCGTCTTAACCGGGAAATAGTTGAGCAAGAGGGGACTAATCAACCCTGTGCTCCCAATGACCGCACACGTGGCGGAGCGACTCTTTGCTTTAGGGGAAAATCTAAACCTGTTATTATATATGCAATGTCCTATACCTGTGTACCATACATCAACTCATGCCTGACCTTTACTTCGACCCTATTTACTTCGTCGCACGGTTGCGTAACACTCTCTTGCCCATCCTGGCTGCACCTTCAAGCTGACCTGTACCGACTCTGCCCTGATCACGACCCGACTCTTCAAAAGATCTTCAACCCATCCTGATCTTCAACAAACGACCTTGAAACCACTTGAGACCTGCTCTTCAGCACTTGTTCACTTCGTATATAGTCCGACCAAACCGAGAACTTACTTGCCCTTGCATATCAACGCTGATCAGAGGCTGATCAGCCCTGATCACGATCGCCATAGTGATCGACCAAGTGATCAGGTGGTGATCAGGCTGATCAGCCCTTGATCACCTCGGGAACGCTCTGGGTCATCATCATCACGACTCAATTCATCTTCCAAACCACACTTCCGATCTTTATACCCCGTCAGGACAACCATACAACACTGATCTCGGCTGATCAGGCCTTGCCGCGTCATCTTCGGACCAACCAAAGGTTCACATCACTCATACAACCTGTCAATCCACATGCCCGATCTTCATTCCTCATTTGATCTTCATTCTTCGGGCATGACAGGCCGATCAGGCCGTAACTTCGCATCATAGCCAGCTTCAACCACTATACCATTCAGAGATCGGCTGGTCACCTGCCCTTGGTATGCCATGTCAACAGTCACTATTCTTATTACATCCACGTGAACTCCACTTAGTGACTGTAATAACGATCGTGATCGTGATCTCCATCATTCCGCCAGTGCCTGGGACTGGGCTTAACGACCATACTTGGCTGATTTCTCCACGTCGTAAATATCCGTTGGCCACCACCTTTTCTTCTTAATCGTGATCAACCTTTTCCCACCCATCAACCGTCATATGTTGATGGGTGTTCTATCGTCACCAATCAACGGCCATGTGTGGTCCACTTCAGTCCCAATATTTTCCGATCGCTTTACCACAATTTTCGTCACGACTGGCGCACAAGTTATACGGCGTGATTGGCGTGCTGATCGTGATTCGAAGTCGTGGGGTATCTATCGATGCCTGATATTCATATCTAATGATGTCTGTTGCCATTTTTTAGGGAAGGAAAAGCGGGACGAGCAGTTAACGCTCGCAAAAATAAGGCAAGTTTGTATACTTATGTGTTTAAAATAAGAATTTTATAATTTTACTGGGTTTGAATATGTTTATTTCCGTCACGACAGGCGCGCAAGTTATACGGCGCGATCATCGTGCTGGTGGTGATTCTCTTTTAGAGGAGATCGTGGCCTTTCCAAATACCCCGTTTTCGGGTAATATCGTAATATCGCTATGTCAGCGATGATTTAGGAAACTTTTAATGAAGGTTACGAAATCATGCTTACGATCTTGGTCCCAAAACGCAGCGAATTCCTTATTAAAAAATACAGCTCGATCCACCAGGATTTAACCAATACAATGGTGAAATTTGCATCTCAAACAGACCAGGGGTCGAGAATATCTGGCCCCACCCCCATTCGCACTATTTTGACCTGGACAGAGGAAGTACTTAAAAAGGTAAATTTGACAGCCGCGCTTTACGTGATAGCCCCTTGCGCACACAGTACGCGTTAACCACTATTTTTCCGGCTAAAATGATTTTCCACTCTAGATTTTCATACTCATCCCACTGAAAATCAGCAGCATTGTTAGCAAACATAATCAGCGAAAACACTTTAGTTATTACGTGCAATACGGGTCGTACGACCAAATCCGGAAGCTCGTCATCGTCGTTTGACACCGCCGTGTACAAAGCGGGGTGCAGCGAAAATACGCGGTCAACAAGCGGCGCCACATAATCACTCCATATGCCCACGCGTGCCCAGTCCATTTTTGTAACCTTTTGCTGCTCCACTTTCTAGTAGTTGGTATTTAATAGCACATGCCACCTCGCTTGCCTCCCAGCACAAATCAATCTATACAAAGTTTGTAGTCACTAAAAATATGCAGTGTCAAAGGCTACCCTTTCAACATCGGCATTGCGTATTAAAATCACCGAATTCGGCGATTTTTTAAATAGCATTTCTAGACCCAAATATGGCGTGCCGAACACTCCGCGATTTTTGACAAAATAGCATATCGGCATTGGGTTAAGAAAAGGTGCAGGAAATCGCAAATTGGGCGTTGCCGAAAAGGCCCTTGGTTTCGATCTCCTTTCTTCGATCGGTGTGGCATTGATTATGCTGGCAAGTTATGTAGGGTACTAACTGAACTGCTCGCAGGAGAGTTTTGTGTCTTCTCTTGGATTCGATTTTTGATCTCCATTCTTCGATCGGTGTGGCATTGATTATGCTGGCAAGTTATGTAGGGTACTATGATCCGGACCGTCAAGGTTTTGATGACAGTATTTGGTACGACGGTGTATGGGTCTCAATGAACTCAAAGTTGTGGTGGTGTTATGGTCAGACTTGATGAGCCGCTTGATCTTTACGATAGATCTTGTGATTACAAACTACCAATTAAAAGTGGCAATTGCCCCGAAATGTCAGTCATCTTGATACTTCAGTTTCAACAATTGTCACTGCAACGACTGCCACGAAAAATCTTATCAAAAATGGTAATGATTGGATTGGACGACGACGACAAGGCACCAAGGAATCAGTTCAATCCCAATCAGAAAGGTTTCTCCTTTTCAAGTATAACCGAAAACGACTAGAATGTGTGGCGATCGCTGTATCTTTCGCACCATTTATCTTCTGTTTGGAGTCTGGGGAGTCTACATGCTCGGTCTTCATAATCAATGCAGCTAGCGATACCTCAGTGTTTTCTGCAAAAGAGACCATGAATATATTTTCGTCCTTCCTGCTATTTTTGGTCGGTCTTGTTTGCCAATCATTGAAAATAACCGGAACAGACGTTAGGTACGGTGGCAAAGGATTTTGTATTGTTATACTGTATTCTAAGAACTTAATGGATACCCTTGAAAAATCAATACGAAGTAAACTGTACATATTTTTACCAGGCGTCGGAAGTGAGAGTTCATACTGTACTATTTTCAGAAAATACAACCTTCTGTTGCGTCTTCTTGTCTTTAACGTCACTTTCTCAGTCAAGTAGGTAGCGAGTAGATGTGAGGTAAGACGTACAAGTAGAAAGCGTCGTCATGGATATAAGTGATTGATACGTCTATCAAGCATTTTTACGGACTGAAGCCTACATATTTGGTACTGCTTGTGCCATTCCCGTCAATAGTATTTTCGACATCACAAATGGGTACACTACTCCGACAAATCGATCAACATGCACATGGGACCCTACGAAAACCACTTACACATACTACCCTTAGTTCTGCTGCTGAACGTTGTCGTTTTGGTTCGGTTGATTCCATTGTGGGGCAACTGTGCCTGGGGTATTACCACCCGAGGCCGCCGCACCAAAACCATACGATTGGGGAGCACCAGGGTTGCTACCTCCCGGCCTGTTTGGAGGTGGAGGTGGATTTCCACCTCCTCCCCACGCAGGGTTACCCCCACCTCCCCACGCCGGTTTAGCACCTCCTCCCCACGTTGGTTTACCTCCTCCTCCCCACGCTGCTTTACCTCCTCCTCCCCACGCTGGTTTACCTCCTCCTCCCCACGCAGGGTTACCCCCACCTCCCCACGCAGGGTAACCCCCACCTCCCCACGCGGGGTTACCACCTCCTCCGTAACCGTTAGGAGTTGCAGGGTTGCCACCTCCTCCCCAACCGTTAGGAGTCGCAGGGTTGCCACCTCCTGGGTTGTTTGATGTCGGAGGAGCCTGAGGATTGCGAATGTTGGGTGACGGAGAAGGCTGACCCCTCGGGCTACTTGGTGCTGGACCGTTAGGTGGGGGCGATCCTTGGGGTGTGCCACCTCCTGGCGAGTTAGGAGGCGAAGCCGAAGAATTTCCACCACCCGAACCATTTTTGATAGGAATGCAGTTTTCTGCAAGACCATTAATGTTAGTTAAAAATTGGAGCCAAGGAGATAACGCGATGAACGTACTGTAAATCTGCCACTGGGGTTGATGTAGCGCCAGCCAATGGAACGTAAACATGCATGTGCCTTGGCATAGTGAAAAATCAATAGGAATCTTTGCGGGGACGCCTTTGAATGTTGCAGCGCAGTTCATCTCGAAAAAAATCTGCTTCCCATCCATTCCGGCTCCACACGGACCCTAAACCATTTAAGACTAAGTCAAAATACATACTAGTAGAGTTAAATATTTTTTGAAAGCCGTACGAAGTGTGAGGGCAGAAAGCCCTCCCCTAAGTCATCGTTTGCCCACCACATCTCCGTCATCCCAGACACATCAACGGGTGCCGCGTTTTCATCTGAGTTGCCGCATCCATCAACCAGCGGGTCCAACATTTCGGCGAGCGATTTGTATCCAGTAGCTTCCCAACGAGCAGCAAAGTTTTTGGCATTGTCTATTGGAGCATGATTGTAGACCCCACCCTTAAACGCTGGGTTGATGTTTTCATCCGTTAGAGCCACGAAGTCCGTGTACATTCCTTTCTTGAACTTAGTCGGTGGTTTCTTGCAGTATCCATGACCATTCACTTGATCAGGGAGTGCCAACACGGCGAAGATGGTCGGAAAAAGAAAGAGTCTCATGGTTTCTCGCTGCTCTTGACTTTCTTTGAGGAAAATGAAAACTGAGGTTTGTCGTTGTCGAGCAGCCCTTCGAGCACATTTGGTCATTGTTGCCATGTGTTTTTCTTTCGCACGGACTTGTTGGCAGTTATACCTGATTGTAGAGAAATTCTATCAGGATATTTACGGACCCAAAAAAATGAATGTAGAGGCTGGTGGACTCGGAGTTGCTTCGGTTCATAGTACGCACATTAATATTGGAAATTGCTGTCGGTTAGTATGGTAAAATCAGTTAGGGTGGACCGGTTTGTAATCTGGCGTAAGTTACGTGGCAACATTTTAAGGATTCATTGAGATCTTAAATAAATAACACTTCTTCTACGTTAAGGCTTTGCGTAAATGCACCGGTGCTGTTGCTACTGCGTGATACGGCTCCTTTACCCGCATAGCTGGCTTCGCTAGTTTCGTTTAGTCAATGAACAAGGTGAGCCTCAATAAAACAGTGGAAGATGTCGCGTGGTCACATTGCTGGATTTTCTTCAAGGAAAATTGAACTGCCAACGTAGAATTGTAGATAATTTGTGTAGTCGTGCCTCATTCAACTAATTTTAAACTTTCAGTGAAAAATAGAAGCGAGCCCAACATCGCGACACTCCTACTGATCCGAGAGGTCTCTACGCAAGCTGTTGATCTTCTTCTCGTATCGGACGTCTGCTCTAACGTGTCAGACAACACTAAAGGTTAGTCTGTTCACTTTTGTAGTCTGCGCATTTTGTACGTTTTCGTAACACAATGCCTCATTTTTAGACTTGAAAGTACAATTCAACGTAAAACTAGAAAGAAAGAACATTAATTAATTCTTGGGATTTTCAACCATGGATCCTGCCCGCTTACTTTGGTAGTATCAACTAACCCGCGTATTTTCCACTTTGACCCGCCTTGGTTCTCTTTGCCCGACTCGGCTGCGTCCGATCCCCCATATGGATTGCAAACTGCAATATAAATGTATCACTCTCAAAGCAAATGCTGTTTAGGTCGAGTAGTAGTAGTAGTTGTTGTACTTTTTGGAAAGGAACTCAATACTAAAATGAAGCCAAACTCTAAAGATTAATGAAGTGAAATGTTTACCCGCTTTGCGTACCTATACTCTTTTCGCTGCTTTAACTTGTTTCTTGTGTGATCGATCATCAACAGCGATCTTCGCTTTTATTAACTGGATCGATTAACAGCACATCCATTACATATCTTCCGCAATTTCGCTGATGGCTCTTTTACACGTTCATAGGTGATCAATGGTCCACAAACGATGACAAATTTTTATTGACTTTTTACTGTATTTCCGGCTATGAATGTAGAGACTATGCATAATAAAAGGTTATCCTCCTACAAGCAAATTACGAAGAGCATACTAGTACATGTACTAGTTTTTCATGGCCACCTCTGTGCACACGTTCTGGCTGATATGTAAAAACTTTCCAATCCTATAAAGGTGAACACATCCATTACGTATCGTGATGATGTGACACAAACATGCATCAATCAAGCTCCTTTACGCAAAAAAGGTACATGTATCAGGTCGGACACGACACCGTACCAAATCTACAGAAGAAAACACGAAAAATACAGAGAGTGTACGAAAAGTACAGAAACCTACCTGGAAATACAAATCTGTGCCGATAAATACACAAAAAGCCGCTCGATATACAGAGCGGTCCCAGATGGTTAAAATAAGAATCATATAATTGGTCAAAATAAAGCCGTACACTCATCGTGGATCCGCTAGAGTTGTGGAATTATTTTGTGGTACACACTAACCTAGCCATTGGCTATCAGGGTGCCTGGTTATTATATTCCGAGGGCATACTGTCGCCCATTGCTTTTGTCCGTCGCTTCCAAGATGAAGCCGCGACACCAGGGGCAAATCGCTGGTTCTTGCGCAATGGTAATGCGATTGGCTTCGTTACTGATCTAGAGAATGAACTCCAAGAGCATACACTACCCACTGGTTTTGGGCATCGGTAACGGCAGTCATGAAGGCAACCATGGAAGGAATCGTGCTTTCCCGTGAAATGGTTGCGCGAATGACATCGCTATCAACGGTTATATTCCCAGGGCGTTGACGGCTGTTTGTCGCTGCATGTCGCTGCTTGTCGCTTCCAGTATCCGTTATATAAGAAAAGCGTTGAGAAGGAGCGGCACGAGAAGGCTATTCGTTTTCTTTGAAAGACGTGGAGCAGGTACAGCATCTTCAAAATTATGATGTATTGGTAATGTATTTGTTAATGCTACTCTGTGCATGTTGTGAATCACAGCTCTTATATACTGCGATGCAAAAGTTAATATATTATGATATACAGTAACCTCTCAAATACGAAAAATAACGAGTCGACGGTGCAATTCATTGAGGAGAGGTGCGAATGATTGCGGGTTTGGTGTAAATGACTGAAAAAAGGTGTACTCTCACTTCCGACGCGCAGAAGAAAGCATACCGTAATTAGAAACTTGAGTCATCGATAGTAGCGATAGATAATGATCCAAACTAACGTGCACTGGCTTGTTTAATTGGAGATACATTAAAAAGTGTTCATCTTCCTAATTATGCAATAAAAGAATCTTGTACGGTAGGTTTCATAACACCTTTTTGCGAAACAGTGTCAAAACCTTTCAGAAAAAAAAAATAGAAAAATAGTCACTATACACAAAAAAGTAATGACCAAAATGCATTGACTTAAAAATCATCAGAACTTTGAATTAACGAAAAACATTTCCGAACCCAAATTTTCAACAGAGGACAATTCAGATCCGGCCGCGCCAATCACAAAACGTTGCAAGCATAGTCTTTAACGGTCGCTCGTCCCAAATGGAGGAATTATATAATATATTCGGATTTTTGCTGGTTTTTCTTTTTGCGATTGGATGCAGCCATTCCAATTATAATTAGATTCAGACCCATGGTAAACCAGTTATTAAATCGGTATACTATCGGTAACGGCAAAAGCCAGTTCAGACACTCTTGCGTCTTATCGAGCGACACCAAGCACCAACCGCGCAAAGCCACGCAGATCGCTTCTACCCTCCCGATGTCAGTGGCTGGGTCGAATGGACCTGGTGCTCTCGATGCAGCAGCCGTGTGTGCCGCCACCCTGGTGGCATCCCCCCAACTATCAGATAGTGACAAGCAGCGCTACCACCTGAACGTTCAAGACGTATTGCTTGCTCAGGCCATGGGGCTACTGTGACCAGATGTTCTGTCTGCTCGACTCATCATGTGCAGAGACCGGCTTGGTATACGACAAGTGCGAGAATGTGGCGACCCCCACAACGTACGAGTCTCAGAAAGCGTTGCAGAAAACGTGGCGTGAGTATGCGAAAGCTTGTGGATTCGTCTTACGAGTCGGTGGGAACAGTACCAGCAAAGCTACGGGTGAAGGGAATGCGAAGTACGTGTGCAAGCAGCTTCGCGGTCAACAAGGAGTCGATCGTCAAGAATATGTATCGAATTCGTGCCCGTTTTTTGTGAGCGTATATGGCAAAAATGGTGTCTGGAAGGTGACCAAGATGCAACTATGTCATAATAACTTTGATTTTGTTGGTTACAACGCGCT
>MIQA02000036.1:0-20268 GCA_001887855.2 Sclerospora graminicola | reverse complement strand
AAAGCTTGTTCATGTCTCACTATCACTTCCATCTTGTAGGTCGATCACTCTCATGCGTACAGGTATAATTCTTGAGTAATATATATATGTATATGCATCCGTTTCTTCCGAACCAGTCCAACCGCCCTGATCTCCACTTGCCCGATCATCATATTTGCTGATCAGTCACAATGTGTCAACCCAGGCTATTGAGATTCCTGGTTACCCTCTTCGTGGGTTTGCATCACTTCAAATCGATTCCTTCTCACCCGATCACATTCGAATTCTCTCAATAACGCTCCACAGTTCAGATCACGCTCATCTATCCACTCGGGATCGTCATAGCCCTTCCAACGAACCAAATATTCGCGGTGGGTCCGGCCAAAACGGGTCTTCTTGCCTGATCGGGTATCCAAAACTTTCTCCACCTCGAATTCGTTCGGGTCCAACGTTCTTTCCCAACTATCTTCGGGTAAGAGAGCCTCGTCAAAATCAAACCTTGGCTGATCATCACATGACAGCCTAGTTCTAGGCCGATCAGGGTATTCTCGGACCAGTTTCAACTTCGACAAGTGAACAATCGGGAAAATTCCATAATCAGTACCCGCGGTAATCAGCCGAGCGGCATGATCACCGATTAGTTCGGCTACACGGAACGGTCCATGCCACAGATGTGCTAACTTCTTGGCATATCCTTCTTTCACGCGATCCAAGTAAAGCCAAACCCTTGATCCTGGCTCGATATTATGCGAATCGGCCTGATCATTGTTCCGATCAGCTCTTTCTTGGATAGCCCTTCGCAATCGTTCGTTGACTTGTTCCCGCGCGTGTTGGTAGTGACGTTGGAGTCCCATACGCCATCGACGAGCTTCGCGATCTCGACCTCGTGTGCAACCAACAGGGATCACCGACTCGATGGTAGATCGGGGTCCCAACCATATGCCAGATAGAATGGAGTATCTCCCCTGATCCGATCAAAGGAGGAATTTAATGCAAACACCAGTCTCTCCGCATATTCATCCCAATCCTGTTGAGCGGAGTCTGCAACATACATCTTGATAGCCCTGGTCAACGTTTGTACCATCCGTTCGGCTTTACCATTCGCCTGTGGACGGTACGCCATGGTCGCGCTCTGTTTCTGGCCAAGCATCTGATTAAAAGATCGGAACACTTCGGCCATAAAGCCTGGTTCACGATCATGCCTGATCACTTCACTGGCTCCAAACCGTCGGAAAACACATTCTTCGTAACTGCAAGCGACTTGTTGAGCCGTTCGTGTAGATCCCGCTTTCGCGATCACCAATCCCGTGAACAGATCAGTCCAGATCAGCAGCTCGGTATTGCCTTTGAACGATTTTGGGAGGGACGGTATGTGATCCATCTCGATCACTTGGAAAGGGTAGGTCGCCTGGATATTTCCAGGTGATCTCCCCCGGATGTTTGGCATCCCTTTTCCAGTTTCGCAATCCGTACATGTTCCAACAAACTTTTGTACACTTCGATATAATCCTCTCCAATGGAAATGTTTACAGATCCTGTGATACGTTCGTCCTACACCCTGGTGGCGACCCTCCAAACTAACATGATAATGATGTAAGATATCAGCCTGTAAAGTCTCCGGGATCACGAGTCTGGCCGATCTGTCCAAATCCGCATCGGCCTGATCAGCTTGTCCATAGTAAAACAATAGATCATTTTCATCGATCTCGTAATTAGACGCGATCTTGGCACAATCTTTTGCCTCACTCTGGCTCAGCTTCTCCAAATCACCCTTTAGAAACGCCTTCAAGTCACCGATCCATTTTTCCTCGTCTTGAGCCTTGAGAATTCTTTCGATCCGCATCTCTTGTACTATTTCCTCTGTCAGGCTTTCGCGAGAGGGTGATCTGTTGGGTGGCGATCTGGTTCGTGATCTCGTCGTAATCAAGATCTGGGCTGCTTCCTTTTCATTTTTCACACGGATCAGCTCGGGCAGCCTATTGATCTCTACCAGTTCTTCCAGCAACGCTTGATCAGTAACTATCGATCCAGCCTGATCACGCATGGCCATAGTTGCTAAATGATCTGCACTCCGATTCCAATCACGTTTCACATGCAACAGATCATGTCTTGGCCATCCACGTAAAGCTTTCATAACGCGATCATTCAGCAGTTTCAGACGCGGCGCTTTACAGTCGATCTCTCCAGTGATCTGCCGAATCACCAGGTTTGAATCTCCGCATATAATTATTCTTCCAATCTTTTGCTCTCGCAAGAGATCCAAAACCTAGCAGCAGACCACGGTATTCAGCCTCATTGACCGTGATACCTGGAGTATAATCTGAACCGGCCGATATAACAGTCCACTCTGGCAGTTTCCATAGCAGCGCGCTATACGCCCCTACACCTTTCTTCACACTCGCTGATCCGTCGAAGCTTACAACGATCAGATCTTCTTTTGAGCCGACGATCGGTGGGGGTATAGTGATCGATTCACGTGGTTGCTTCCGAGGGGTGACCTCGATCAGGGCTTCATCGACTTCTGATCGGGGCGTGATGCTGGCGGCCAGCGTCCCAAGAATTTCGTCTTCGCCCTTGGTGCACTTAATGATCTCCAAAGTTCACTGAGATAACACCGCTGCCCATCGCCCCAGTCTTCCGTCTAAACCACTCGCGGATAGTAACCATGCCAGACTAGATCGTTTGGACAATACCTTAATTGATCTAGTTACCAGCATAGAATAGCAAACATCCAACACACGTAATAACGCTAGCACTTCCTTATCCACAATGCCATAGTTAACTTCATTCGGTTTCAATGTTCGGCTTGTGAACGTCACCGGACAACAAACTCCATCGTGATCTTGGACCAGTGCGGCCGATATTGCCCATTTACTGGCATATAAGATCACCACGGGAATCTTCTCCGGATCGAAGTGTTTCAGTATCGGTGTCGAGATCATCTTCGCCTTTAACATACTGAAGGCTACCATAGCTCGATTCATGTGGTCTTCTGACCCTGGCACAGTTCGATCAGTTGGTGATCCAATCTCGAGATCCGTTTCAATAGCTTCAACCTCGTGATCAGTCTCAATTGGTGATCCTCCCATCCGATCACGTTCTCTCAGGCCATGATAATCAACTTCCTTCAATTCATAAAGTATAGCGGCGTAGATCGAGAAGTCCTCGATAAATCTGCTATAAAAATTCAATGATCCGAGGAAGGATTGCATGGCCTTCAAAGATCGGGGAAAAGGTAAGTTGCTGAGAGCGGCTAGATCCTTCGGATTTGCTTCCAAGCCTTGGATCGATACGTTATGGCCGAGGTAAGCGACCTTGGGTTGACCCCAGAAACTCTTGACCACACTGATCGACAAATTCCAGCGCTCGCAGGTGTTTAGGAGTCGTTCGACCTTATCGCATAGCATATCCCAGGATGTTGCCGTGACCAAGATATCGTCTATATATGATCGCCTTCCCAATACTGATCGGCCCTGGTCTTGGTCTGGCTCACCTTCCGTAAACACATCATGTAGATCAGTGGCTTCCCGATCAGCACTGATCTGGAAATACCCATAGAGAGCATTGTCGATCAACCTCTGGTAGATCTGTGGGGCATTCTTTAATCCAAACGGCATCCGATTCCATTCAAAAAGCCCAAAAGGTGTAACGAAAGCCGAGATCTCTCGAGCCCGATCAGTCATCGAAACCACCCAGAAACCACTAGCCATATCCAGCGAACAAAACCATAAAACTTTATCCAAATCTTCTAATAAATCGTTGATCAGGGGCATCGGGTAGACCATCAACTTCGTGAGGCGATTCACCATTCTGTAGTCGATACACAATCGAATATCAACCCCATTCTTCTTAATCACAATCACAATCGGTGATGCCCACTGAGATGTTGATGGTCGGATGATCTTTGTACTCAGCAAACCCTTGACCAAATCGGATAACTTTTCCCGGTATTGAGGTGCAACTTTACGACAACGCTGAGCGATCGGTCTTGCATTTCCCACGTCTATATTACAGACAGCTCCGAATGCGGCTGGGGGTAGGGCGTTACCTTTCCCCATCAGTAAGTGACGCCTCTTCCAGATGATCTTCTTTAGCTGATCGATCTGCTCGGGCGTGTTCACTTCGGGATCACCGACTTGTAGATCTTCCATGGTGACTTCTGGCATATTTGGCGATACTTCCGGTAACACGGCCATCTGCTTCTCGATACCTTCAATATACTGATCGCCACCTTCGTGTATACACACTTGCTCGTCCACCTGATCTACCTTTTTCTGATCGGCATCATCTTGAATCGCCCATTGTACGTCACTCGACCGATGGTTTACTTCGGATTCACCCTCCCCTGCAATGAATTCAGCTGGTTCATCCTCCTTTTCTTCCTCATGATCGTGCTTGAACTCTTTACTGTCCTTTCCGCTAGCTGGGTCCGTTGTTTTCGGTGAGCCGGGCCTAATTATACTCAATATCTGTGGACCTTCTTTGGCCCGGCCTTCCCTTGTCGCTTCGATCGGTGGCCTCCTGATCAGCAGCTTGGTCGGCGTAGAATACTCCGGCTTCTCGACCATAGGTGAGGTATCTTCATCCGCTAAATCTTCGTCACTGATCATGTCCGTAGTGGCTTGATAAGCCAGATTCTGCCATTCAATGTATCTTCGTGATCCCACTGAAACATATCCGATCTGTCGGGGTACTTTCCCTTCAGGTAACCACATCCCTAAGATCATGTCTTCGTGGATGATCAGCGGCTGATCGGATATATTTGTGACCCTGATATAGCTTGATCGGCCGATACCTTTAACGAACGTTGGTACCCAACGTTCGCCACGGGTCAGCCACAATTTCTGTTGCCGATCACTCGACCGAATCATGACATCGACTGATCGGGACACCCCAATGTTCTCGTACTGACCCATTTTTAACATCCGTACATGAGTACCATATAAAGGTCGTCGGCCGGATAACTGAATCTGCACCTCATCTGGCAGAGTCAGGGTTCCATGAGACAGGTCAAGTCGTATACCGGCTGGTACCATAAAATCCATTCCCAGTATCGCGTCTTGACCGGCTAACCGGCCAACCCAAGCATTAAAATAGTAGACCAGGGATCCTGCCAGGGTGATCTTCACACGTGATCGTCCTTCCGTCATATATGAACTCTCGCCAATCCCAACACATTCTTGCCTCTGGGTACTGTCTATACGACATCCCACCTTACGAGCAAAGGCGGAGTCGATGATCGAGACTTCCGCCCCAGAGTCAAATAAAATAGTGGCTTTCTCATTGCTGACCTTTCCATTAGCTTTAGCCTGTTTAAACCACTTGTCGGGAGAGTGATACTTCCAGTATCCACGGGATTCACCGGGCAGTAGATCCAACTCCATGATCACGTCCGATCGGGAATATTCATCCACTCTGAGACTGTAGATCGGACACCGATCGATGCAATTTGAATTAGAACATGTATTGTCGGTTATCTTCTTTTACTCAAACTTATCTCCGCTACCGACATATGCATAAATGCAGAACATAGATCGCTCGGCTCGAACCAGATTCCAACCTGGCGAGCGATCTAGTTTAACATCTTCTCAACATCTGGTGGGAGAATACCAGCATGTTTAGTCGGCACATACCACTTGCGCATCAGATTAAAGAATTCTTCGATCGGGCAGGCGCCGGCGTCATGAAGCTTCCCACAGTCTTGCACACGAAAAAACAGTGATCAGAAGGGTGACCTTTACGATCACATTTTCCACACGTAATTCTTTTCCAACAATCACGATCTCCATGTTTGGTCGACCCACAATGCACACATTTCTTACGAGATCGGTCCTGATCAGGTTGAATACCACCAGGTTTCCGTCCGTCCACGCCATTAGTCGATGATCTCGGGCGATACATTGGTTCCGTCGTAAAGATATGACGGTACTGTTTCTCGTCCGAACTCAGACTCGACTGGCCACTTTCTTCTTCAGAGCCTGAACTGTCTGATTCCTTCGCGATCATTCGAATCGCTCTGGCTGGTCGGGCTGCCGGTATCTTGCCTTGATCAGGGTGTGGCTTGGACCGGTACCGGTTCGATCCTACCTCGACCTTGGGCTGTCGACTCTTGGCCCGCTGCAGCGTCCTCAGAGTCAGTTCCAGTTGTTCTGAGTCCTTTATACGGAGCAGGGTTAGCTGATCAGCCAGATCGCGATTATCCAAAGTCCCAATGAAGTGTTCAACATGTTCACGGGCTATGTCTGGGTGTCGTGGGTCCTTGATTGGCATTTTCGCGCGTAGACCCGCAACATTCAACCGATGTAAGTACTCGATCGGCGTCTCGTCGGATCTTTTCTTCATGTGGTAGTACTGTCTAGCGACAGACACCCCCGAGTTGCAATATTGTTTTTCAAACTCTTCACACAAACGAGGCCACTTCAAACGCACTTCTCGACTCAGCTGTTTAAGCCAGTTCCTTGTCGGACCTTTCATTAGATCAGCGAAGATCAGGCATCTTTCACCTTCCGGTGTCTTGTCCCTCAGAAAAGCTGATTTAGTCCGGCTTAACCAACCTCTGGCCTGGTCGTCACCCATATCTTTGCCAGTGAAATCCTTCAATTTCGAGATCGCAGACATTCGTACTCGGGTGATCGTTCCTGATTCACTGTCAAATGCCTGCGCGGAGGCCATATTCGCTCTACGAGGCATCTCAATGTCCAGATCATCTGGATCGAAATGTTGACTGATCTCGCCTTCTGACTCCATATCCACATCACTCCGTGGGGGTGACCGGTGAAATCGGTCTTGGTGATCGGCCTGGCATATCGAACGAACAATTCCGGCTGATCGGACTGATTCCATCTCCACGTCCACGGGTCTCTTGGCCGATTTCTCAGCGGACTGATTCATATTCGTTGCTGATCGCCATGGTTGTCCTTGTCAGGTGTGTACTGAGGCAATCCATATTGATCACCCGCAAATCGGTTCATCATTGTCGCGAACATGGCTTTTAATTGCTCTGGGACCTCCGGCATGTTGGTATGACCAGTGTTGGAGGTCGGATTGGTCTGTGGCACTTCCTGAGCATCTTCAAAACTATCGTCCGATCCGACTCTACCAGGTTCCGGCTTTCTCTTCCTGTTCTGTGACTCGATCTTGGGGTCGATCTGCTGGATCCCTTTCGGGCCCAACGTCATACGTGTGATCCCAACCGAGGAGTCGGTGGATGCCGCTCCAGATTGTGATGACGATTGATAGATCGACTCAATATCCATAGGATACTCAACCAACTGTGATCGGTGCGAAGGATCCGCGATCGGCGACTGAACCACTGCGTTCGCCCCTAGTAACGAGGCAAGATGATCATACAGGGTGATCATAGATTCTCTGATCGTCTCTTGATCCAGATCAAATAGCATATTCGCGTCGAAAGCACCAGTAGTGAAGCCAACCTCGTCGATCTGCGCCAAGAGGTTCCTGATCAGATCAAGTTGACTGCCTGTGATCACCGGCCGGGTCGCTCGACCTTCACGCTTCCCGATGATCTTAGGCTTGATGATCTTCATCACTGGGTTGGTAGCCAGGAACTTGTGAAACTCTCGAAGATAGAACAGTCGTTCCACATCTTGGACAGTGGTCTTCTCGGCTGGTTCGATCTTCTCTTCGTCTTCCTCGAAGATCTTCGGTTTAGGTTTCACATATTTTTTAGGTGGATCACAATGATCCGCCCCCATATTTTTTCTGTCTTTTCCATTTTCTTCTTATGCATAGGATCAAGGTTAACACCTCGATCCTTTCCTGGGTTATAGTCAACTTTACTATAACCCAGATCGGCCCCGATCGGGGCCATGTGGGGAGTTATTTCATCTTTAATCTCGACCTGGCACTCCACCAGACCAGGTCGATCATCGCTTCCTTTAGAAATGGACAGCATCGGAGGCGATACGCCTTCCTCCAATACACCCGAAAAAGTTTCCTCCACTTTGATTTTCACATCTTTTCATCATCAAAGGAATCACGGTGATATCCTGAGTCACCAAGTGATCCGGGCATGCGCACCATTGTGGTGGAGCCGATTTCCAAATCCATGACCGAAGTCGTGGGTGGAATCCGGATACCCACTGGCCCGGACGACCAACTATCGGAGGGGTTACTCCGTCGATCCTGATCAGCATCGGAATCAGATGAATCACCACTGTGGTGACTGATCTGATCCTCCCGGTCATCTGGCCGGTCTTCATGCTCGTCAGGATCTATGTTTAACTTCATCTCACCTTGTGTACCCGTTGATCGGGGCTGATTACACTCACTTAGGTGGACTCGGTGACGAAAAGGATGATCTTGATCAGGTCGGAGGGTTTGACCTTCTCGAGACGGGGGGTGTCCTCGGGTGGAAATCTTCACCGGAGAACGGGTTGGGGTCGACACTTATTCAGTATCTAGGCACTGATCAGGAAAGTTCGTCTGATCAGGCCAGCCAATGAGAGAGATATATAACGAAACCAAGAAAATGCGATCAATCCACGATCTTCCACAGTAATCCACAAACGTTATCTCCACAAAACCTTTACCAATAGTATTAACGTGTTCCAAACACGTGCGCGTTGAGGGTGAGGTTCGATCACCTAAAACAAACCCGTCGGGGGCCTTCCGGTAAGCCAAAATGCGTCTAAGCGCGTCTTAACCGGGAAATAGTTGAGCAAGAGGGGACTAATCAACCCTGTGCTCCCAATGACCGCACACGTGGCGGAGCGACTCTTTGCTTTAGGGGGAAAATCTAAACCTGTTATTATATATGCAATGTCCTATACCTGTGTACCATACATCAACCCATGCCTGACCTTTACTTCGACCCTATTTACTTCGTCGCACGGTTGCGTAACACCCTCTTGCACATCCTGGCTGCACCTTCAAGCTGACCTGTACCGACTCTGCCCTGATCACGACCCGACCCTTCAAAAGATCTTCGACCCGTCCTGATCTTCAACAAACAACCTTGAAAACACTTGAGACCTGCTCTTCAGCACTTGTTCACTTCGTATATAGTCCAACCAAACCGAGAACTTACTTGCCCTTGCATATCAACGCTGATCAGAGGCTGATCAGCCCTGATCACGATCGCCATAGTGATCGACCAAATGATCAGGTGGTGATCAGGCTGATCAGCCCTTGATCACCTTGGAATGCTCTGGGTCATCATCATCGCGACTCAATTCATCTTCCAAACCACACTTCCGATCTTTATACTCCGTCAGGACGACCATACCACACCGATCTCGGCTGATCAGGCCTTGCCACGTCATCTTCGGACCAACCAAAGTTCACATCACTCACACAACCTGTCAATCCACATGCCCGATCTTCATTCCTCATCTGATCTTCATTCTTCGGACATGACAGGCCGATCAGGCCGTAACTTCGTATCGTAGCCAGCTTCAACCACTATACCATTCAGAGATCGGCTGGTCGCCCGCCCTTGATACGTCATGTCACCAGTCACTCCTTCTTATTTCATCCACGGGAACTCCACTTAGTGACTGTGATACCGATCGTGATCTCCATCATTTCGCCAGTGCCTGGGACTGGGCTTAACGACCATACTTATACTTGGCTGATTTCTCCACGCTGTGAATATCCGTTAGCCGTCACCTTTTCTTCTTAATCGTGATCAACCTTTTCCCACCCATCAACCGTCATATGTTGATGGGTGTTCTATCGTCACCAATCAACGGCCATGTGTGGTCCACTTTAGTCCCAATATTTTCCGATCGCTTCACCACATGAACTCTGCACCAGTCACAAAATCGAGTGAGCACAAAAATGTAACCAGGCAATAACATGCTTCAAATAAGGGCGTGTTGCCATTAATTGGTTATTGATATCTAGAAGTTAGTATATAAGTAATAAAAAAGAAACAACTTTAATAAAAATTTCCTAAGTTGAAGTTTGTATACATATAAATTCACGGTATAATTGTACATCGGAAATTAATCAAAAACCTTTTCCTAAAAACACTTCCAAAGCAACCGAGAGTTCAATCCGAAAAATTCATGAAGCTCTATCATCAATAATCAACATCAATCATCATCAATTCTTTAGAGCACTTACATCAACTCACTTTGAAGTCTTAATCCTTCAATCCTTGGTGCATTTCAATGCTTTTGCTAGTAAATCCATTACAGTATATGTGTTTTTCTTTCCACATTAAATTCACGGAAAATTTCCTTCAACCGCCACGCATCTCTTTCGTCAGTAATGAAATCGTCTTCATTAACTGAATAACCACTGCGAAAATCTCCTTCGACCTTCATGTTTGAAATTTCTTTCACATTCCATACTTGTTTAAGATCTAGTACTTGCATTTTGTCGCGATAGTGAGGCTCCATCAAATTAGTCACATTCTCTACATTTTCTCTTTCAATCTATCTGGCACTTTCTGCAAAACTTCCACTTGCCTTTTCCACGCCTGCTCTTGAGAAACAGCTATTTCTTGACTCTGGGATCATATCCATAATCTTCATCACTATCAGCATGCCCTTGTTGTTCAGTCATTTCAATTTCTTTGCTCCAATGCTTTCCCAACTTGACAGCTGCCTTTCATTCTCGAATGTTCTACGCTGCCCGAGACTGTGTTATACATTTACCTTGGAGTCCCGAATACAAGTCATATTCTCCATAGTCAATCAAACCATCGACAATTTGTTGATTTTCCGGACACACGACCGGCTTTTCACGCACGTCCTTTACAATAGGAGCTTGATCAAATCCTCCACCATTTCTTTGAGAATAACTCTTCGATTTCATCGTTTCCTTGGTATCTTTTACAATCCGTACATGCTCATCAATTTTTTGCAGTCATTAAATCACCAATTAACGGTACACTCGTCCGAGCAGTTGCGCCTGACTTGATCAATTGATCCGCCAGTTGAATCCATCGCAGCAAGAAAGTGGCTGGTATCTTTCCCAGAACTTCCGAGGAATATATCGTGTTCCCCAACGTCCAATCCATCTAGCAACACTTGATAGACCTCTCGCTCGCGACATGTACATATCAACCGCCAGCACCAGACGCTGATGCTCCTCAATACTCAACCGAACCGAAGTCGCATCTGTCAAATTCCCCGTTACCAGCTCTTCTCCAATGTGAGCTGCCATCTTGTCGCCTTCCATAGGCAGAGTCCGAGCCTCCTGCGCGGATGTGATAGTACAAGAATAGTCAACAATGTGAAGTGCCGCTCGTATCTGGGACACGTCTGTACCCATGTGTCCCTAATCAAATTCTTGCACGATATAATTCGTAAAAGCATCCGCAATCATTTGGTTGGCAGGTTTGAACGCCGTCTTCTCTTGTGCTTTTTGTCCTGACGCACCGTTTTGTTAGGAGCTATCAAATCTTCCAACCCTCCAATGTGTGAACTCCCTGGATCTTCTTCTTCCGCGACCTTTTGATCTGCTTCTTGTTTAGCCGCTTCCTCTAAACGAGCAACCTCACCCTGGCGAGCAATCTCCACTAAAAGAGATGCCTTCTCCTTTTGATCCAGTTCCTTGAATCGACCAGTCTCTTTCTTCTTAGCGATCTCCGGTAATCGATCGGCATCTTTCTTGCGAGCGATCTCCGCTAATCCATTAGCGTCTTACTTGCGAGCGATTTCCGCTAATCGATTACCCTGGTTCATAGGATCTCTGGACAGACTAACGACATCGGCAAAGGTGATCAACCCGTATTTGATTGTTTCTCTGCATTACCCGGGAATCAGCGGCGCTAAACAAACGAGCGCTTCTTTTATAGCCCTCATTTCGAAGCGAATAGCCGCTTTCTCACGAGCAAACACCTCAAAGTGAACAATTCCATATGGCTAACTCCGATTTTCAATGAAGGTACCAGCGTACCAAATACTGCACCGGTCAATGCCATTCACGTCACTACGAAACGGCACATGCATTTCCAGTGATCTCCTGGAATCACTCTTGTAAGTTTCAAACGATGACCGACGAGCCGACTCTCTCAATTGTGCTTCTTCTAACGCACTATGCGCTTATCCAGACGCTCTGTCCTTTCTCAGAGCAAATCCCGCTCCATACTATTCTTGTCCCCTTCCATTTCCACGAGAAATACCAACGAGAAAATTAAACAAGAACAAACTTCGAAAACTACCCTTCCAAAACAAGGGGGCTTTAAGGTATCGAAAAAACCACAGAAGAACTTAACAAACTTAAAACTTATGTCTTGACCCTCGTAAACTTGGGCTGATAACCTGTTGGGAATAGGGTAATTTGTACACAGTCTTGTCTATTCAGCACTGAGAACCCTTTAGAGATCTAATGCGTGTCAGATAAACTTAGTGGTAGCCGGTTAGTGCAAATAAGAAGTAGAGTGCGTGTACGTACGAATAGCGGCCTGACGTGTAAGTGTCAGCCGGGAGGAAGTCGCTTATGTCCATAGTGTCGTTCTATGTCTTTGTAAAATTTAAAGTATACTATCAAAAGTAAAAAAACTTAGAGCATTGCCCAAACGCCAAAACCACCTTGGTTTTGGCTGCCTGGGTTTGCGAGAAATCCAGGTGACCAGAGCCATCTGATGTCCAAGGAAGTTGCCTCAAATTCGATAGGTCTTGTATCCATCTAATATTTTTTACAGGTCAGTTTTTTTTTGCATTCGTTCTGCTATCACCGCTGCGCGACGAGGTCGAGGTCGCTCCAAAGTGATTTGTTGTCTTGGGGTTTTCCCAACACTTGATTCACATATCCTTCGACTTCATAGACCTTGTGATAATTTAAATCAATGGGCACAAGTCACAGCGCTAGCTTCTCGGTTTGCTGAACGTGGTGGTGGATGACGAAGGTTGATTGAGGAATCTCATTAAACAAGGCACTCATATGTCGCCTGCTCTTCTTGCGATATGAGGTTTGATAATTGAGACATAGATGTCAGTGGAGGAATGATATCATTACCAGTACCCTTTTTCGTGGCAACTTAAATAGTTGTACATGTATTCATTTCAGCCACAAAATTGCTAAGCCAGATGCTCCTTCAACTTGACATGACATTAATTTATACATCTTGAGTTCTTCATTTGATTATCATTAGGAAATTATGCCAGGTTGCTTGTCATAGAGCTAGAACAACAGGACTGTACCAATAAAACGGTACATTCATGGCAACAATTGTAAGTAGCCCGTTTGCCTGTTACAAGAGAATAACACCAGCAAGAACTGCGTCAATTATTTAGTGTGCATAAACGTCGGGTTGTCGTGACCGAAATAATTTGGTGGTGCTTAAAGCAGCTACGCGCAGTGATGATGACATATTGATTGTGAAATCGTGTCATGCTTTATCGCATACAACACGAATGACTTTCCCCAAGAAAAATGCACTCATGGTGATAATCTACTACAAGAGGAAAACCGAGGATGGGGAAATTGTCGACTGTCGCATTTCCTACGAGGTTCAGCAATAATACCGAGACATAAAATTGTTTTTTTTTTGCTTTTTGCTTTTTGTAGCTGCTGCGTGTTGTTGCTGAGGATTGTGAAATACGAAGAAGCTAGGTGGGAAGCTTATCAGGAATCCAAAGTATCTGTAAATTGCAGACAATCAAATGAAAAATTGAAAACACTTATAGGGGAGAAGCAGACCCAGCGACAACGTGTTATCTCGCTGCTTGAAAACTAACAGACGCCGCAAAAGCTTTTTAATTGAGAACAGTTGCCAACATAATCAACTTACTCTGGTGTACAGACCGAAGATGCCACTTCTTTTGGGGGTAAAATATCTGCTAGTCCATTTGGAGTGGCCTCGTTGTCGTTTGGCGCAGTGACGACAGCTAAAAACCATTTGGCGGTCATGCTGCTGTTACATCATCACGATTTGAAAAGCCTGCGACGCCATCAACTTACGCAGTTTTTGGAGGAGAAAATTTGGTGCTGGAGCAACAACAATAACCCTTGGTGTACCTTCAATAGTAGGGGCACGAAGTGGTGCCGGATTTGGTGGAACGATGAAGCCAAAAAGAAGCGCGATTATGAGCTGGTCGTTTGGCAGATTGCCGTTCTCCATGGTAAATTGTCTTCGCTATTTCTGGCACACTGCAACAAGAGTCGTTTGAACTGCCTCAAGAAGGGACAAATTTACCCTACCCCTAACAATAACGAGCTGACAGCTCTCAAACTACCCCCGGAGGGTGGTTCTCGGAAACCAGCACAATTGGTCGGCTGGGTCTACACATGCAACATTCGCGCCACACGCGGCAAATAACCAGGTACCAAAACCCAGATGGTTTTGGCGTTTGGACATCGCTCTTTATAAAAATATTCCTTAACTTGAAGTTTTGTATGCATATAAATTCATGGTAGTTTTACACATCGAAAATTTAGCAAAAAGCTTTTCACAAAACACTTGAATTTCCTACATAGACAATCGCCACTTTCCCTTCATGTACCGACTTGAGGGCGATATCTTTGAGTGAGGCATCAGAACGCCTCTCTTCGGCGGACTACTTGTTATAGACAAAACTGGCGAGATTCGCCCGACTCCTCAATATGGCGCGCGAATTGAAAATTCAAACTGACAGCATAATCTCAGAGCAAATGCCAAAAAACGCACCTATATGCGTCAGGAGTTTGATGTTTCATGCTCGCGTCAAACAAATAGTAGAAGTAAAATGTAGTCTAATTAATATCAACTATTAGCTACTATAAACATCGAAAATCTAGAATGTAGATTAGGCTCAGTGGGTGTAGAGCATATATCCGCCGTCCGGATTCGTAGGTTCTCCTGCTGACGTCGAGGCGTTGTGTGATCTGGTGCTGGTTGTTGGTCATAGAAGCACTTTAAACTTATTTCAAGTCGGATCCCATCCTCCTTCGTTGCCGTCGCTTGCTTCTCATATGCTGCTACCGAATCCAATTGGGTTCGGCACTGTTTCCACACAAATTCGAGATGTTCGTAAGCGTTTTTGGTTTGCCCTTGAAATACCGCGCTGTTTCGAAGTTGCCAAAACCACGCGATGACAATACCACAAACCCCTGCCAATGTTTGGTCATAAACTTTGACGTACGAATGATCGTACCACCCATAAGTTAGCATCATCACCTTCTTCAAGTTGCACCCTATCGGAGGGGCTTTCTTCCGCGTGATGGCCTGTTCATATTCGACAACCGGGTCCTCACGTATTGCGCTCCCTAACCAATGTCTGAGAAGCCGTGCCCAGAATGCCTTGGCCCGTTGACATTCCCAGAAAATATGCAGGATATCTGAAGGTCTCCCCGCACAGGTGTCTGCTAATGCACATAGTTGCCGCGGTGCTCCACTCTGATAGTACGTGTTTAATTGCAATGTCCGGGCTCTATATAGGACCCATACCTGATAATCAGTTAAAACATTGTCATGTTCCCATACCTGTGTTTGCTCTACATCTTGTAAACTATGCCACCACCCATGCTGCTCACATCGGCGTGTCCATTTTGATAGTAGTTTACCTACATGCAGGGCAACCGCTTTATAGTATAGCCGTCGAAAGGTCTTCGGAGCTTGTACGATATCTTCCATGCCGGTGTAATGTCGTCCAGCTCCCACCCAATACAATGCAAATCAGGATGTGGTCGGAATACGAGTCTACTATGTAGCCACTCCAAATTTCGGTCCTCCACTTTAGAAATTGCGTAAGTCTACCTTCCACTTAATTCCATCGGACATTTGTGTTACCACCAACGTCTGTTTCGCCCCATCCGTGACTCCTGTTACTTGTCCCGGGCCCGTTAAGGTCCAGGTGTACTCCGAGAATTCTTGTGGGCCCCTATATAGGACTATACCTGGAGGCTCCCCGATATAGTGCCCCACCTCAACCCTCGGAGAAGCCAATATAATAGCACAAAGCCAGCGTCCAATTTTGACTCGTGTATGCGTGAGTCCGTTGATTCCTATTACTTGCCATGCAAAGGTTGACATAGTTAGTCGTTTTATTCTGAATTTTCGAATCGCGATTATAGGTATTCTGTCAAATTGTCGGTGAGATAATTCTGGCACCCGTAAATCTGGAAACCATAGATTTTCCGCCCATGTATTTGTCCCAAAAGGGAAGCAGATGATCCGGTAACACTCCATGATACGCATGTTCCTCAATCTGAATAGATACTTCCAGCCATTCCCCCGTCGATGCACTATGTGAGGGTGAACTTATAATGCTAGGCACAGCTAATATACATGCCTCGAGATGGAGACATGTATAATCTTCCAGGCCTATCCGCTGGGTCTGGTCGGGTCCTAGCCGGTCCTAACTTCCGATATTTCCTTTTTTATGCCCCCGGAAGGTCCTCGTTGGAGATCTCCATAGGCTCGCAAGTTTTTGAGTCCCTTAATGGGCGATATGTCCGGTCGGGTTGTATTTCCTTGTACTAAACCGGTCACCTCAAACCAGGCCTGCTGGTAAACATCAGGGGCTGATATGAGCCAGTGATAAGCCAACTTAAGACGTTGTATTTTGATAGCAACCGGAATCGAAATAAGTCCGACTCCACCAGCTCCTTTTGGTGTGAACAGGAGCGTCGGGGAGATTTTATGCCTACCGGGGCCTACTTGTACCTTCTTGCCTCAAATAACATTTTTTGTAAATGTAATAGTTGTACCAGTACATCCCGAGGAGGTTTAAAAAAAACCGGGCTGTGAATAGGATGGAGGGAATAGCAATTACGTTGAACAGTTGCACCCGTTCCACTACCGCTGTTGTGCAACTTGTCGCTGTGGCTAATCGTCTCCTCACTGCCTGTAGCCAGAGCGCCCAATTAATTGTTCCTAATTCTCTCCAATCAAATTGGTACCCAAGATATCGAACTGTTTCACCCTCCGGTACAACCGGTATGCCGTACCATTTTTTTGGCACAAATTTCGAATTTAGAAAGACAAAGTTACTCTTTGCTGGCTGGAGCTTTAGTCCCGTTAGTTTACCAAAGCGATGGACAACCCTTAATGCTGCCGGAACCATGCTCGCATGTCGTTCAAAAGCTGTTGAATCTTCGACAAACGCCGTAAAGCGGTGTTCCACTGAGCCAGCACGCTGTAAAGGATTAATTCCTCAAATTGAATCATCCTGATCCAATGCTAGTGCTAATGGCTCTACTGCCAGAATGAAAAGAAGAGGCGCCAGAGGGAGCCATGACGGATCCTTGATACTACATCCATTGGTGCCGAAAAAGTGTTGTATACTAAGAACTCCGCGGTCGTGCCAGAATGTAACCTATCCATTAATTCCACAAAGTCGTCAGAAAACCCAAACAGAGAGAGCACCATAAGTAAGAATTGTCGATCCACTGTGTCGTAAGCTTTACTAATGTCAAGAAATAACACTCCAGCACTGTTTGCACTGTCCATTTTAGGTGATCTCTGGTAACGTTTGAAGGTCGACATCATCAGTACGACCGCTTTATCCGGACGCCTGTCTGTCACGAATCCCTGTTAGGAATATCCAATTAACTGACCTAAAAATTGATGGAGGCGTTTAGCTAGGATCTTTGCAAAGATCTTATATCCAGTCGTTAGTAGTGATATCGGACGGTGACCAAGCGCGTTACTTGAGTCCCCTTTCTTTCTTAGAGGGATTACGATCGCTTTCATGAAGGATGGCGGGGGGGGGCGCCCCGTGTAACACGTCATTGCACACACTTATTAAAGGATCTACCATAACCAACGGAAAGTATTTATGGAAATCATTCCCCACACCGTCATGACCAGCAGCCTTGTGACGTTCCAAGCCTTTGATAGAGGAATGCACATCCTCCGCTGTTATTGGAGATAACAGCGCTGTATTTTGTTGATGCTTTGACCCGACGAGCGTCTGGTATCCGCATAAAAGTCTGAACGGCTTCTTTTAGACGGTGACTGGGTACTGTCCGATGTTATGTACCCATGATGGGTTGCCAAGACGCGGCAAACCTGTCTGTAATTGACAGATTTACCGGGAAAGGAAGATCAGTATTCGAGGAAATTGTTGTTACAGTTTGGTCTTTTCCCAGACCGTTGTACGTTTGAAAAGCCAGCGAATATCCGCAGCCGATCTGTGAAGACGTGACCCCTTTCGAAACCGCCTTTCTGCCAGTAACGTTGCCGCTAAGGAGGTAATAATATGATGTCGGGTTTGGGCATTAGTGTGAGTAATCTTTTGCAGTTGATGCTGTCTCCGTTTCCGATGTCTCGACAGCCTTCTTCTCCAAATGTATAGCTCATCCCGAACAATTAAATTATCCCATGTCCTAGCGTCGGATACGATATTTGGTCGATGAGAAATATGGTCAAAAATCGACAGTTGAATTGTCTCCGTGTTTGACCCCTGGAAAAGATAAATTATCCTTTCCTGCGCTCCAGGTCGTCTGATACTCGCCGGATCCTTCATCACTAACATGACTTGGTTATGGTCGGAGTACACGGGTGGGCTGTCCACTGAAACCCATACGATCCATTGTCTCCACTTATCCGTGACATAAAATCTATACAGACGACTTGCTTGTGTTCCCCTCCAGAACGTGAAGTATGCTTTCCGATCTAAATTTGTCTCTGCATGTGGTGAACCCAGAAGTAATCTTACATCGTATAAGTTCCAGTCCAAAACAATCCGAGATAGTACTGCACTTTCTGGTTTAGTCGAGCGCAGTCCTCCCAATCGATCAAGAACCGGTGAGTCGACACAGTTAAAATCTCGGGCCATAATTAAATTATCTAGACGGTGTGATAGAATCTGGTGGATATTTAGAAAAAAATCTTCTTGTCCAGTGATGTCCCTCGAAGGCCCATAAATATTAATAATGATACGTCCATCCCATTGCACAGCAATAAATCGATGTGACAAATCTCTAAGTTTTCATAGGGATATAGAGTGGGCGACATCAGGACGCACCAAAATAGCTACTCCACCTTTTTTTCTTGTCAAAAACACTCCAATATGACAGGGTTATTGTTTTATGGTATACTCCCCACACTTGAGCCCACTTAGTAGCAACATCTAATTTTTCCGCGTCCGTTGTGATATGTGTTTCATGGAGAAGGATAAGATGAGGTTGCAGTCCTACATTCCCTAACCGACATGCCAACAGCCAATTGTTTGATGTCTCGCGAGGTGAAACCTCTCACGTTTTGACTAATAATCGAGTAAGTAGCCCCAGCTGCTCGAGGACGATATTGTGACCTATTTGTCTCGAATTCCGTATCCCGTAATAGCCGGTGTTTGGTATATGTGTCCAAAGAGTTGAGGTTATAATAATGATTTTTCATAATATTGACCATGTCGGTGCCCTTAGTACCGGTTTTGTACCGATAAATCGGTACCATCTCCGTTCAATTGTACCGGTAATATGGTACTCGGACTATTACACTGACTTCGTTGAGCTGATATGACCACCTGCTCTGATGTCATAAAGGAAGAAGTCTGCTTCCAACTCGAACTAGCCCCATGTTCTTGTGGTAAAGGCGATCAGAAAATATTTAGAATGAAGTGGACCACACATGGCCGTTGATTGGTGACGATGGAACACCCATCGACATAAGACGGTTGTGGGTGGGAAAGGCCGATCGTATTAACGATGAAAAGGTGGCGGGCAACGGGTATTCGCGATGTGAAGGAATCAGCCAAGTACTGCCATTACGCCCAGTCCCAGACACTGTTGGAACGGTGGAGATCACGATCATGATCGTGATCACAATTACTAAGTGGAGTTCCCGTTGATGTACAACGAGTTGAGCAACTGTTGACATCACGTGTCAGGGACAGCCATCTAGCCGATCTATGAACGGTGTAGTAGTTGAAGTTGATCATGACACGTAGGTTCGGCCCGATCGGCCAAACCAACCGATATTGCCCAAGATATGAAGATCAGATGTGGAATGAGATGGGGCATATGGAATAGCGAGTTGTATGAGTGACGATGACCGATGGGTTTGTCCGAGGATGACGTGACAAGGCCCGATTAGGCCCGATCAGCCGAGATCAGTGTGATATGGTTGCCCCAACGGGATATGAAGGTCGGAAATATTGGGCAGGTGAAAAAAATTATTGTGATGGTGACCCAGAGAGTTTTCGAGGCATCAAGGGATGATCGCCCTGATCACTGCCTGATCACTCGGCCGATCACAATGCCGATCGTGATCGGGGCTGATCAGTCTCTGATCAGTGTCCAGAAGCGAAAGCAGTTGAAATTCTTAGTCAAGTCGAGCTGGATATGAAGTGAACAAGTATCAGAAGGGCAGATCTCAAGTGGTTTCCAAGTCGTTTATCGAAGATCGGGATGGATTGAAGATCTTTACAGGAGTCGGGTCGTGATCAG
>MIQA02000035.1:0-12090 GCA_001887855.2 Sclerospora graminicola | reverse complement strand
GGGCAGCGGTGTTATCTCAGTGGACTTTGGAGATCATTAAGTGCACCAAGGGCGAAGAAGAAATTCTTGGGACGCTGGCAGCCAGCATCACGCCCCGATCGGAAGTCGATGAAGCCCTGATCGAGGTCGCTCCTCGGAAGCAACCACGTGAATCGATCACTATACCCCCACCGATCGTCGGCTCAGAAGAAGATCTGATCGTTGTAAGCTTCGACGGATCAGCGAGTGTGAAGAAAGGTGTAGGGGCGTATAGCGCGTTTTTATGGAAACTGCCTGAATGGACTGTTATATCGGCCGGTTCGGATTATACTCCAGGTATCACGGTTAATGAGGCTGAATATCGTGGTCTGCTGCTAGGTTTGGATCATTTGCAAGAGCAAAAGATCGGGAGAGTAATCATATGCGGAGATTCAAACCTGGTGATTCGGCAGATCACTGGAGAGATCGACTGTAAAGCGCCGCGTCTGAAACTACTGAATGATCGCGTTATGAAAGCTTTACGCAGATGGCCAAGACATGATCTGTTGCATGTGAAACGTGATTGGAATCGGAGTGCAGATCACTTAGCAACTATGGCCATGCGTGATCAGGCTGGATCGATAGTTACTGATCAAGCGCTGTTGGAAGAACTGGTGGAGATCAATAGGCTGCCCGAGCTGATCCGTGTGGAAAATGAAAAGGAAGCAGCCCAGATTTTGATTACGACGAGATCACGAACCAGATCGCCACCCAACAGATCACCCTCACGCGAAAGCCTGACAGAGGAAATAGTACAAGAGATGCGGATCGAAAGAATTCTCAAGGCTCAAGATGAGGAAAAATGGATCGATGACTTGAAGGCGTTTCTAAAGGGTGATCTGGAGAAGCTGAACCAGAGTGAGGCAAAAGATTGTGCCAAGATCGCGTCTAATTACGAGATCGACGAAAATGATCTATTGTTTTACTATGTACCAGCTGATCAGGCCGATGCGGATTTGGACCGATCGGCCAGACTCGTGATCCCGGAGACTTTACAAGCTGATATCTTACACCATTATCATGTCAGTTTGGAGGGTGGCCACCAGGGTGTAGGACGAACGTACCACAGGATCCGTAAACATTTTCATTGGAGAGGATTATATCGAAGTATACAAAAGTTTGTTGGAACATGTACGGATTGCGAAACTGGAAAAGGGATGCCAAACATCCGGGGGAGATCACCTGGAAATATCCAGGCGACCTACCCTTTCCAAGTGATAGCGATGGATCACATACCGTCCCTCCCAAAATCGTTCAAGGGCAATACCGAGTTGCTGATCTGGACTGATCTATTCACGGGATTGGTGATCGCGAAAGCGGGGTCTACACGAACGGCTCAACAAGTCGCTTGCAGTTACGAATAATGTGTTTTTCGACGGTTTGGAGCCAGTGAAGTGATCAGGCATGATCGTGAACCAGGTTTTATGGCCGAAGTGTTCCGATCTTTTAATCAGATGCTTGGCCAGAAACAGAGCGCGACCATGGCGTACCGTCCACAGGCGAATGGTAAAGCCGAGCAGATGGTACAAACGTTGACCAGGGCTATCAAGATGTATGTCGCAGACTCCGCTCAACAGGATTGGGATGAATATGCGGAGAGACTGGTGTTTGCATTAAATTCCTCCTTTGATCGGATCAGGGGAGATACTCCATTCTATCTGGCATATGGTTGGGACCCCCGATCTACCATCGAGTCGGTGATCCCTGTCGGTTGCACACGAGGTCGAGATCGCGAAGCTCGTCGATGGCGTATGGGACTCCAACGTCACTACCAACACGCGCGGGAACAAGTCAACGAACGATTACGAAGGGCTATCCAAGAAAGAGCTGATCGGAACAATGATCAGGCCGATTCGCATAATATCGAGCCAGGATCAAGAGTTTGGCTTTACTTGGATCGTGTGAAAGAAGGATATGCCAAGAAGTTAGCACATTTGTGGCATGGACCGTTCCGTGTAGCCGAACTAATCGGTGATCATGCCGCTCGGCTGATTACCGCGGGTACTGATTATGGAATTTTCCCGATTGTTCACTTGTCGAAGTTAAAACTGGTCCGAGAATACCCTGATCGGCCTAAAACTAGGTTGTCATGTGACGATCAGGCAAGGTTTGATTTTGACGAGGCTCTCTTACCCGAAGATAGTTGGGAAAGAACGTTGGACCCGAACGAATTCGAGGTGGAGAAGGTCTTGGATACCCGATCAGGCAAGAAGACCCGTTTTGGCCGGACCCACCGTGAATATTTGGTTCGTTGGAAGGGTTATGACGATCCCGAGTGGATAGATGAGCGTGATCTGAACTGTGGAGCGTTACTGAGGGAATTCGAACGTGATCGGGTGAGAAGGAATCGATTTGAAGTGATGCAAACCCACGAAGAGGGTAACCAGGAATCTCAATAGCCTGGGTTGACACATTGTGACTGATCAGCAAATATGATGATCGGGCAAGTGGAGATCAGGGCGGTTGGACTGGTTTGGAAGAAACGGATGCATATACATATATATATTACTCAAGAATTATACCTGTACGCATGAGAGTGATCGACATACAAGATGGAAGCGATAATGAGACATGAACAAGATTTACGAAAGTGGAACGAGAAGATCATCAAGGAATGTCGTGATATATTAAGTGATTATGGAGAACGAAATAAAAATTGGTTATCACGACGATCACAGACCATATTTAGTGCGCAGGCGAGAAACCTTGTACCCTGGATGATCCATGGGACTCGATCAGAACTGGTTTCGCCAAGGACCATGCTGATCGGTTCAGAGCAAGCAATCACGCAGTGTGGCGACCGGAGTTATGTGCCCATAACCGGGATACCAATCCCCGCCGTCAGCCTTGAGTCCTCGCGATCCCGCTCGACGAACAGTTAAATGCAGGACGCCAGGGAACAGGAACACGTCCAGATCACACTCGCCGTGCAGGATTCCGTCAACGACATAATCGCAGATCGTGGCCCAAGCAGCCCCGGCTTTGGTACGTCGACGCTTGCGAGCATGATGGTAATGCTCGATCCACGCGTCCTTGCGCATCGCCGTCGTGATCGGGAAATGGTGAGTCGCCTCCCATATCGCTTGCACGTGCTCCTGGTAATATAAAGCCAGGCGTCCCTGTAGCTCGACAAACCAAGGGCGATCAGGAAACGTCAGCCCGGGCATGGTTGTCAGGAGGACATCCCAGGGTGCTGAATCGATCATAAGTTCGATAGCACCTCTGGTCAGCAACCTTGGTTGCCACTGCTTGTCCTTGGGTGCCGGCGATCTGATCGGAAAGATCCAGCCTGGCGGGCGGGACCACAAGCGAGGGACGCTTTTCTGCCGCACTTCAAGAACCCGAGGTGTCAGATCCCAGACCTGATCAGCACTCCAAGGTTTTCGTGTGGCCATGTGAGCGGAAGTCGGCTTGCCCTGCATAACGACACACAGATCCATAAACGGTTGGTTCGGATTGTAGCTGTAGTCGTTTTCTCCGATCGACGATCGATCCGCGGGGATGAAGACGCCCGTAAAGTTGAGTGGCGGGGCGATCGCTGACCCAGTGGTCGTCGGAGGAATGTCAGGATCAGCTTGAGCCGGTGGTTCCTCCTCGAGATCATCGTCATCGTCGTTATCTGACTCCAGCAAAGTAACGGCCTGGGCCAGCGAATTCACGCCGGAATAACTTGGTACTTGCGTACGGCGATCAGTGCTGCGCGATCGAGCCAGAACAGACAACGTCCTCTCGTCCAGATCGGTTGATTCGTCATCCGATTCGACCACAAGACGTGATCGCTTGGCGGGACTCATCTTTTGCTTCGACGAGCTGGTCTGCTTACGCTTCCCAGAACTCGAGGTCGAAGGCGCTGATCTTTGAGTCACCGGTGAACGAGATTGGGATGACGCAGGAGCTTTTGAAGTACTGATCACGGGCTGATCAGCACTACGAACAGGCAAAGAAGCGACCGAGGACGCGGGCGAAGGCGGGGTAAACGCTGGCGACTGTGGCGGTATGCCAGATGGAGTAAACGAGCTGATCAACCCAGGAAGCCGCTGCAAGGCCGTCCGAACTGACCCTGAACCGGTGTCTGGTTTGGTCCACCTATCCATGGTCTGCACCGCGAGATTTTTCAGGTCAGCGTTATGTTGAAGCCAGGCACGATCATCGAGCTCTAGGGTTTCAAGTTTAACCCGAGCAAGATTAAGTCCGTGCCGGCAGTCTTCAGCCACTTTCCGACTCTCGCACAACCTCTTCTGTATATCGGTACGGCCGATGCGAGAATCAGAAAGTTGTTTGGCCAAGAGCTGGACCTGTTCATCCGAATAGCGAGCCTCGATCTCCCGACGCTCTACGTCCTCGGCAGTGCGGATCTTATCACGCAGCAGCTGATCACGGTTGAGACGGTGATCATCGATGCGTTGCAGATGATCTACCATCTCGACCATCGAATTCTTCATTGCCTCAATACGTTCATCTGGAAATAAACATGGAGAGTCAAATACGGATTACAGAAGAAGTGAATGAGATGAACGTACCCTGATCACGGATGGTGATAGCCATCGAGTCGATCAGCGACTGTAAGGAGGCGACGGTGTCCGAAGGCTTGGAAAGTCGCAGAGCAGCGAGGTCAGCCGACAACTGATCACGCTCCATCGTCACACCCTGAAAGCGATCAGTCAGATCCCGCAGGTCTTGGTCAAGCCGGTCATGATCTTTGCCAAGCCGGTCATGATCTAGCCGGAGAGCCGACAGCTGGGCAGCCAGATCAGCGGAATCACGTGCCGAAGTATCAGCCGCGATCCGACGATCGGATAACTCAGCCGTAAGTGCCCGGTTGGTATCGTACAGAGAAACCAACTCGGGAATGGCACTTCGGAGTTCCGATCGTAGCCGACAAGCCTCCACGGGCCCCAACGTGAATGGGCCCGATCCATCTATCAGGCGAGTGAGCTGCTCCAAGGAACGGAGAGGGCGATCTGACGGAGGTCGAGCAGGAAGACTCCAAGACGGTCGATATGAAGCGAGAGCAGTTGTCGGTCGGATGAGGCTGGTCGTGATCGGCGTAGAAGTCGTGATCGGGGCGATCGCAGGGGTAGCCGAGCTGGAGACGGAGGACGAAGAAGCGATCGGGCGGGCAGCCGAAGAAGACGAAGAAGGAAGAGGAGATTGGCTTGCGTCGGCCATGGTGATCACCAGAGAGGAAGTTCAAAAGTGAGTGAGTCGAACTGCAGTCGTTGTGCGGCTACAGTTAGTCTCAGGGGCGGCTGTGGTGAAGCGATCGGAAAATATTGGGACTGAAGTGGACCACACATGGCCGTTGATTGGTGACGATAGAACACCCATCAACATATGACGGTTGATGGGTGGGAAAAGGTTGATCACGATTAAGAAGAAAAGGTGACGGCCAACGGATATTCACAGCGTGGAGAAATCAGCCAAGTATAAGTATGGTCGTTAAGCCCAGTCCCAGGCACTGGCGAAATGATGGAGATCACGATCGGTATTACAGTCACTAAGTGGAGTTCCCGTGGATGAAATAAGAAGGAGTGACTGGTGACATGACGTATCAAGGGCGGGTGACCAGCCGATCTCTGAATGGTATAGTGGTTGAAGCTGGCTACGATACGAAGTTACGGCCTGATCGGCCTGTCATGCCCGAAGAATGAAGATCAGATGAGGAATGAAGATCGGGCATGTGGATTGACAGGTTGTGTGAGTGATGTGAACTTTGGTTGGTCCGAAGATGACGTGGCAAGGCCTGATCAGGCCTGATCGGGCCTGATCAGCCGAGATCGGTGTGGTATGGTTGTCCTGACGGGGTATAAAGATCGGAAGTGTGGTTTGGAAGATGAATTGAGTCGTGATGATGATGACCCAGAGCGTTCCCGAGGTGATCAAGGGCTGATCAGCCTGATCACCACCTGATCATTTGGTCGATCACTATGGCGATCGTGATCAGGGCTGATCAGCCTCTGATCAGCGTTGATATGCAAGGGCAAGTAAGTTCTCGGTTTGGTTGGACTATATACGAAGTGAACAAGCGCTGAAGAGCAGGCCTCAAGTGTTTTCAAGGTCGTTTGTTGAAGATCAGGACGGGTCGAAGATCTTTTGAAGAGTCGGGTCGTGATCAGGGCAGAGTCGGTACAGGTCAGCTTGAAGGTGCAGCCAGGATGGGCAAGAGGGTGTTACGCAACCGTGCGACGAAGTAAATAGGGTCGAAGTAAAGGTCAGGCATGAGTTGATGTATGGTACACAGGTATAGGACATTGCATATATAATAACAGGTTTAGATTTTCCCCTAAAGCAAAGAGTCGCTCCGCCACGTGTGCGGTCATTGGGAGCACAGGGTTGATTAGTCCCCTCTTGCTCATCTATTTCCCGGTTAAGACGCGCTTAGACGCATTTTGGCTTACCGGAAGACCCCCGACGGGTTTGTTTTAGGTGATCGAACCTCACCCTCAACGCGCACGTGTTTGAACACGTTAATACTATTGGTAAAGGTTTTGTGGAGATAACGTTTGTGGATTACTGTGGAAGATCGTGGATTGATCGCATTTTCTTGGTTTCGTTATATCTCTCTCTCATTGGCTGGCCTGATCAGACGAACTTTCCTGATCAGTGCCTTGATACTGAATAAGTGTCACCCCAACCCGTTCTCTGGTGAAGATTTCCACCCGAGGACACCCCCCGTCTCGAGAAGGTCCAACCCTCCGACCTGATCAAGATCATCCTTTTCGTCACCGAGTCCACCTAAGTGAGTGTAATCAGCCCCGATCGACGGGTACACAAGGTGAGATGAAGTTAAACATATATCCTGACGAGCATGAAGACCGGCCAGATGGCCGGGAGGATCAGATCAGGTGATTCATCTGATTCCGATGCTGATCAGGATCGACGGAGTACCCCCTCCGATAGTTGGTCGTCCGGGCCAGTGGGTATCCGGATTCCGCCCACGACTTCGGTCATGGATTTGGAAATCGGCTCCACCACACTTTCAATAAAACTAAAGTACCGGTACATGTACAAAAAGAAACGATCAGCAACTTTAAGTGCTATTCGTCCAGATTTATCCATCACCTAACCTGTGTCGCCACTTAGCTCCGATTTTTCTAACTAGCCCTCTCAACCGAGCGACGGTTGAGAGGATCCGAGCTACAAAGACACTTAACGCTAGAGAAGGGGGAGAGAATGGCCGATACCGGCCAGGGGCCCGGGACCACACCAATAGAAAATGAACTTGATAGTTCAAATGCAGTGCTGTCGACGTCCGGGAGGGAACCTACCGCCCAGGATGAAATAGTACCTGAAACACAATAGTCGCAAGCATCCCTAGCGGCACACAACGAGGTGACGCAACCGGAAGAAGAGCCAGAATAGCTGGATAGTACAAAAACAGCGCATAAGTTATCGAATCAGGAATCAGGTGATTTCAACAGTATAACGCAGGCAGTCAGCACATCAGACATTACAGCAGTAGAACATTCTCCCCAGACTAATGAGATTACGCGTGAGTCGGTAATGCCACAAACCAATTCAGTTGAGGATTTGATAGAGGCATTACAATCAGCGCAGGAACAAGCACTACAACCACTTCCTAGAGTGCAAACATGGCTTGACATCATGCAGCAACTTTTCAATCGGATCTTTATGAGGGCAAAAGAACCATCATCCCGACTATCTCCAATAGCGAAACGTTTGCCTGAGCTTAAGAAAGGCGAATGCGAACGAATGATTGACTTATTCGAGCTAATGATAGTGAAGAATCATAATGATTCCGCATTATGGAAACAGAAAATTGTTGGGGCAGCACTCAATGTACAACGTTCCACACAATCATTTTAATCCATGTTATGGAAGATGCTTGGTCAAGAACAAATTCAGAAAGCGGTAACGGAGCCAAGTCAACTGACAGGATGGGCATCCAAGGTTATAGAAGCCCAGGTACAATGGACGCGTCCAAACCCTTTTTATTCAAAAAGGCTGTGTATAATCCGGCGGAAATATCAACACTTCGTAAATTATGCGAGTAGGACTACGTAAATTCGCTCCATCTCAATGCAGGAAAGGGACACCGGAGGAATGGATGATTGTACAAGGTATAGTTGAGGGGACGATATTGACAAGGCAGATACCGCCGTTTATCAAGAGAAAAATGTCCATGGAAGACCAAGTTCGTTTACTCCAAACCATCCGAGCTCAAGTGGAAGGCTGTTTGATACTTGACCTAAGAGGAGAAAGTGCAATCAAAGAAGCATTTTGAGCACAAAAAGCATCCAGGAGAGCATCGCAACAGCGGCGACAGAAAAGGCCAAAGGAACAAAAGACCTTTGGACAATTGTCGCTCAGGTAAAAAATATAAGTTATAATCCAACTAACCATTCTTTATGTTTTCATTTTATACACGTGCAATAGCAGAAAGTTTTGTCGGAGTGAAAGTACCATTTCACAGATACGATCCAATGCTGAAAAACTTACTGAACGGCCAAAAATACAGTCAAAGTCGGCATGGCATCAACAATTGGATATTAATGAAGAGGGGTATACCCAACAAGGGTTTTTTTTTGCGTGCTGAAAATGTCACCAGAGCGGTTGAGCTAACAAAAATCTACAGTATGCTCAACATGATTCTCAAAGTGCCGTTCCAACTCGATGACATGGACACCGGTGGTCCATGGTCGGATACATCTACTTCATTGGAATTAATAACGAAAACGGAGGGCTGTCCACCAGCTATTGAGAGGATTCTACGCATTTACTGGTGCAACCGCATGATCATAGTCGAACATCCCACAACAAAAGGACGACGTCAATGTTTAAAGATGCGGTGAAACGGGTCACCCAATCCGACAATACTCCACAGCTCTGGAGGAACTAACGAAACACAATTATATAGTCATTACGGATGAAGACATGAGAAAGTTGCAAATACCGGCAGCGGTCTTTCGTAGCATGGAGGAGTTACGGAACCAGGTCGAAACAAACAGAAAAAATCAAAGACTCGTTTAAGATTGAAACAGATCAATCACAACAATCGCCAAAGACTGATAACACGGAATCTTAAGGAGCACTTGAAGAATCAATTCAAGATACTGACGAACGAGCTAGCCCACAACGTAAAGATGAGGAAACATGGACAGAAGTCAAAAGACATACAAAACGACAAGGGATGAACAAGGAAACAGAGACGGCCTCACATCAGAACACTTCTGAAGTACAAGGAGCACGGAATACACAACGAAGACAACCACAACAACAGGCACCACCTGGTAACACTGACGAAAATGGAGCTAAATTGTCGGAACCAGAGTCACAAAAGTTCAAACAACCCTCAAACCAGAACTGATAACAACACGATAACAGCCAGACTCGGACAATCTATTGGAAAGCATATCGAAAATACGTCAGTACCGTCCCATCAGGAGCAATTGCCACCACCGACAGCAAGGCCACAGTTAGTCAAACAGGACAAGCAAACCCACAATCAGGGACGCCACCCCAAAAAAAGAACAAACCGATCTCTTAGTAAACGAGAGTCAACAGGAAGTGAACATTACCCGTCTGATCAATAAAGAAGCGGACTCGGAAGGCGATCTTCTACGATTCCAGTCAACGGAATTGAAATTACCGGGTAAAGAAATAACTCTTTCATATAAAGAGCCAGAGGATACAATGGGAATAACTATAATTTGTACACCTCTCAGGTTTTTGCGGTATGTCAAGCAGTGGCATCTTCCTCACTTAACACCGCCTCAGCACACATACTGGAGGAAATGACTCAAAGTATAAAGAAAGGCAGCCATTTAAGAGCGTTGATGGACTTTGATTTGAAATTTCCTGTGGGGGTAAGAAAACAAACCATCTTAGCGCTGGGCCGTGGTAATGACAGAATATCGGCTCCGATATCAACAAAAGCGTTTAAACCATATCTGGCGAATTTTTGCGTCTAGTGGATCAGCCATCTCTAATTGTGTACCCTCCACGGCGTGGGGAAGTAACGACACGGTAGCGAGTATATGTGGATGTTGCAAAGAGACATTTATGTCATAAGTTCCATACCTGGAGTGGAGGAACCGGGAGTCATACACTTTGCGCCGGAAACACGGAAGAAAACAAGACGAAGCTACCAAGCAAGCGAAGAATACCCTATTTTGCTTCGAGATTGTGTCAGCAAAGTAATTAGCCAGAAGGCGGGGTAAAATGGGGATGACAAGGGGGGGCTCCCAGTATTACTTCATTTCGTGAATCCCCATTATTATCCTTATATTCACGGACGTCGTAACCTTAAGGAGTCATCGGAGTCGCGCCAAGATATTGAGATGGCTGAATATGAAGGTGATGCAGAGGAGGATTTAGAAAACAGTCTCATCAGACAGGATGAATAAGAACCCACTATCTGGGCAGCAGGAACATAAGAAATCACCAGACCAAAACAACGGGACAGAGGAAATAACACTGTCAATTATATCTAGTCAGATGACAACATATGAAAACCACTCTCCCTGGGACCTGGAAAAATGGAATGGCGACTTTGACGATCCCATTAAGCGTCTTTAAGGACCGACAATTTACCATGAAATAAAGTGTGAGATACAACCGATTATCGCTACCCATGACCTACGAATGCTAGAAGCTCTCCATTTTCTAACAGAAACCCTCGGTCGTCTATCCCTCACGGAACAATCTTCGCTTCTGTCTCTAGATCTCGCGGATTCAAAGGCGAGAGATTGGTGCATGCAAAAATATCAGATAGCAGAACCTATCTTATATCAGTGGTATCACAAAATATAGGTCCAATTTAAGCTTGGAGGAACCTCTGCTTCTCAATCAGAGGGATCCGAATTCCAACAGCCACAGGAAGAACAAGAGGAGAATAATCTTGAATCTCTACACGTAAAACGACTTTGTACCAGATCTACAGCAAGGGAGCAGAAAATACGTCAGACGCCACATGAGACAATGATGAGCACGACGAATATAAATCTTCCGGTGCAGAAAGAATTATTGGATGAGATGAAAAATAAGGGCTCTGAGGAAGGATCAACTTCCCAGACGGAGCTTGATTGGTGTTCAGCATGGTCCGCTTTGGAAACTGAATTGCTACGAAACACAAAAATGGAATTTCCCCATATTACTGCTCCAATAGATATCTAGAAACATGCAGCATTTTAGGAAGGGAACAGGATCCTTCATCAACTCAAAGTAGTTTATCGAGCGCATCACGTAATGGAAACTATCGCGTCATAATTTATGGTTATATTAATAGCGAAATGGCGGGAACAGTGTTGGAGTGGTATGATAAAACAAGGAAAAATGCGGGAATACCTGGACTACCAGCTACCTGGTTTAGTGCTTCGGAAAGAAAGTGGTGGTAATTGTAAATACTGTGCAAAAACGGGCGGTAATCAACAGCACAACAGAATGGGACCAAATGAGGATAATCAACTATGGGGGAAGCCCACTCATCAAAATCTGTGCTCCATCTTTCTCAAATATACTAGCCAGGAGTCTGATTTGCTCGCATCTGTATGCTGAACAATTTTCGGCATTTCATACAATCTTATCGGCACCATTCTGATTCTCCTACAAAGATACTTTAAAGCGCCATAACAAAATCGAACAATGGCACTTTTACTCAAGAGCATTGAGAAAGGCGAAACATCAGCCTGGCTACTATTGACAAAATTCTTCGCCTCCTCCTTTGAACAAATACAACAATTCGACGACCCGGAATATGATATGAATATAGATTCAGAAGGGCCGTCTCAGGATTACTAAGAGCACTTCACAACTAAATGATCAAGCTGGTCATCATGACTATTTTGATCTTTCCAGACTTGATATATACACAAAACACAAATTACTGGCGGAGATGGAATACCAACCACATCATAACAAGGTACCTAATTTGGGTAACAATTTAGGTCTAATTTATGTGACCCAAATGTACGCGGATTTAAGAAACAAGACATAAAAAATGGTTTTACGCCTGGCGGAATCAAAAAGGACCTACGTCACCACATTTCTATTTGATACAAGAAACCCATGTCACTACGGAAGAAGAGGCATCTCAATATGCCCGGCTCTGGG
>MIQA02000033.1:0-11745 GCA_001887855.2 Sclerospora graminicola | reverse complement strand
CGGGGGTCGGCAACTAGAATACTTTCTAAAGCAGACAATAGCGTATTTGCCAGTACTTGAACAATTACAAGTGCTGGGAGCGGAAATTGGCGACATTCAAATCCTGAATATCTTAAAGAAAAAAATCCATATATATGATATTGCGTTTTAAACATGGCTTACAATGCTTGTAACGCAAAATCATTATGATGAAATCGCACTCCCTTCTAAAGGTAGTACGTACAATTCGGAATGGTGAACCGTCAAAGGACGATGAACCAGGTACTATGGGATATGGGTTTAACGATAACACTCCACAAGAACAATTAATATTCTTTCCATGACAAACATTGAGTAAGTCGTAAAAGGGGACATGGAGCAAAATCAGGAAATTTCCGACTTATCTTGATCATGACGGTAGCGAAGCAGACGAACTGGCTCGGTGCATCCATGCTATACAAAGGATTTGATTTTTTTTGCTCTTCCTCGGATAACGTTTCCTTATGATTCCATGAGCTCTTCCCTTGTCCCCAGAGCACCCGCGGTGAGCTTATTCAAGAACACTCGGTTGAACTCAGGCGCCGAAGAGTTTCTAGCAATCACCTTGGCCATGTGATCGTTTACTTCCACACGGAAAGTAGGATAGCTCAAGTTCCGCTGTACCTCTCGGACCTTAGGGGCATTCTTAACGGGGTCATGGGTCATGACCCCAAAGAATTCACGGATTTTTATTGGTTAATTCAGAGAAGGGGTGGGGGTGCCGTTTTTTGGCCGTGAACCGTGACCCGAAAATGGGATCATGACCCACCTCGGGGTTGTGACCCCACCGGAGTCTAAATTGTTAATGACAACGTATACACTCTTTCCGGTCAGTTGCCGGGGTCGTTTTCGAGCTATTCTTTCGCGCAAGGTCCAATTTCAACTTCTAGCTGTCAAAGCTGGGCATCAGAGTTGACATGGCGTAAATAAAATCGATGTATACTAAAGGGACCACTATGAGCCATGTTTGCTAACTGCAATCACACGTTAGTTGCGTTTGTGGTGAAATGCTCCAGAAGTTAACGGACTAATGATGATGGATGCTCGCACCGGATTGGCCGAAATGTTACCCTAAGCCGGATGCCCAGACCGGCCAGGAATAAGATGTAATTTGGGACTGCCCGGCACCCTTGTAGGCGGTCGGGCGGTGCCTGGCTGGAAACCAAGTCGGCGGGCGAGGATAGTCGGATGAGTGAGCTGAGCAGACGGAAGGACTATGGAGGTTGGACGGCCGAGGCGCGGATGGCGGACGGCCAAGATGGCGGACTGTTCGTGAGGATGGAGTGGAAGGAGCCCGGAAGAAGAGGGTTGTTCTAGTGGAAAGAGTATGCACCGGGATCGTAGGAAGGGCTGCCAAGGGATTGCTAGCGTCAGCGGCCGAGGGGCGCGGATGGGTGGCTATCCGGCCGAGCCGTTCGGGTACAATGTACCATTCGGACTGGTACCATATGGGTTCGGTGTACCGGCCGGGCTGGTACACAAAGTCGGAGTTAGCCGGGTTGCGTGGGTAGGGTACATGACTGGTCAGGCGTGTTATTTGAGGTAGGTTACACAAAGGGAGTATTGGACATAGGATAAATCAGTATACGTTTCGCTTTCTTAGACACAAGTCGCTTTTATTGGTTCACGGCAGAGGGCTAACAAGGTCCCCTCTTGCTGTTATTGGTTTGCCCGGGGAAGGTTAAGTGGTGACATTTGGCCATCTGTGGATACACATTTGGATTCGCCCTTCATTGTTATTGGTTTAGCTGGCCGATCGATTATTCTCGGTCCAGCCGGTACTATACAAACTTCAAGTGTCCTATTGGTTTAGCTGGCCGATCGACTATTCTCGGCCCAGCCGGCACTATACAAAGTTCAAGTATATTACCCAACGAGCTCCCCGGTGACGATTTCCGCCCAGGAGCTACCCCTAGTCCTACACTTCATCTCCCTATTGGACGGATTTACACTTTTCGCCCTAGGGTCCATCAAGAGAGCTAACCACCCAGTACTGACGGGTACACAAGGTGAGCTTTTAACATGCAACATTCGAGCAGTCGCGATCAAGCGAATGGAAGCGACCGATCCAGCCGGCCTCAAGCCGGATCGGATCATGACTCGGATGGACGGAGTACCCCCTCCGGTAGTCAGTCGTCTGGGACCCCCGTGGGTGTTCGCGTCTCAGGAAGATTTTCTGAGAGCGACTACACCACAATGGTGCGCGTGCCCGGATCTCTTGGTGACCCTGGATATCACCGCGAGTCCCTAGCGGGCGAAAGACCTAAACCTGTCAAATTTGTTGACGGTGTTGTGTCGGGTGCATTGGGGGAAGGCATATCGCCCCCAATGCTGCTGAAGATGGAAGGATGCGATGGTCGCCTCGGATTGGGGGAGTTCGAGGTTGACATTAAAGAAGAAGTTACTCCCCTAGAGGCTCCGCCGGGGGCGGATTATGGTACTACCTACGGCAGTGCCGGCCGCTACACGGATGGAGCCGGATCGGACTATGGTGCAAGTCGCCATAGTCCGAGGAAGGATCATGGTTCCGACCATGATCCTAACGAACGAATGCATATTTTGGATATAAAAGAAAAGATAAAGGAAGAAAAAGCGGAAGTCGGATACGACCGGAGTGGGAAGCCGGCCGGATCGGGACCAAGTCGCGATCTGGCCCCCCTACCCCTAAAGAAACCGGATTGGCAGGAATTGGATTATCCGACCTACAAAGACAAACCGCGATTCGAAGAGGAAGAAGAGAAGCAGGACGGCCTATCGACGGATGTCGACTTGGAGCGTGCTTTCCATCTTCACGAGTTGGGGCAATTCTTGCGGACGGATAAGGTACTAAAAATAACACGGCCGAAGATCATAGGCGGATTGAAAGGTCCCGTCTCTCCCCCAACTCTCTCAGACGGCCACGTGTCCCTCATTAGAGGACTATTCGACCAACTCAAACAAGCCGGCATCAACACCGGCGTGTTTGATCCGAACGAGTTGTTTGATCTGAAGATGGACAAGTTGAAAGAGGCGTCCAGCGCCCTGCACGACCACTTGGTACCGCTAGTGGGTTGCTCGCCGCCGTCGAAAAAGATGACAGCTACGACTGGAGTGGCGCCGTCCACGCCGCCGGCGACAAGCAAACCAGCCGGTATACACTCAGGCTCTTCGCAGTACGAGTCTGCCCCTTCGGAAGCGGACTCATCGGATTCATCGGTGGGTATCACTCGCATGACGCTTGGCCCAAAGGGAGCAGCACGTGTGGCGACAGCCATGAGACTTGGAGGACGTGAGGATCCGGGTACGCCCGAGCGGAAGAACGCCGGCCAGTACAGCGTACGGGCCTGGCGGACAGCGACGGCGGATCCAAACCCGAAGAAGGAAGACGAGGACGCGGATGGGCGGATTAAGAAAGAATTCCAATCTAGCAGCCCAGCTGCCCCTCAAGCCGCCCCTCAAGTCGCTACTCAGGTGCCGGATCACCTGCAGAACATGTTTTCGGCGATGATGGAGCGATACTTGGAAGAGCAACGTCGGCTGAGCGCCAGCCGCGGCAGTCCGAAGTCACCGGACCAGCCTGCTCGTCGTGGGACACAGGCCCCCGAACCAGTCCAGTACTATGCGAGGGAGCCGAGTGATGAAGACATGGAGTCGGTGCAGTCCAAGCAAAGTGAACCCCATGCCGCCCCGCCGAGCCGTCAGACAGGTCGCCGGACCGGACGTCGGCCAACGAACAGGAAGCTGTCTCTCAGCGACGTGGATATGGAATCCGTCAGGTCAGCCAAGTACCATTACGATCCGGATGACCTGGATCTGGGGATGTCCCGCCGAGCCCATATGGCCTCGGCCCAAGCGTTTGACGCGGATTCGGGAGCGATCACGAGGGTGCGAATGTCGGCCACGTCCGAGCTGAAAGACTTCACCGGACGCGACGCGGACGAGGACCAGGCCCGAGGATGGTTGAGCAAGACGAAGTCGGCATTTCTCAGAGACCGGACGTCGGACTATGAGAAATGCCTGATCTTCGGGGATTTGATGAAGGGACCAGCGAAACACTGGATCCAACAGCTCAGCCGGGAAACCCGAGGAAATTGGAGGGGATTGGCCGGTGCGTTCGAGGAGCAATACTGCGGAGCTGGAATGTCAGCGGCGCGACAATATTTCCACTCCAAGAAGCGACCGGATGAGACCCCCCGTGGAGTATCTCCATCGTTTAAATGTCGCTGGCATGAGAGCGGATATTCCCGTTAAAGAAGACACCAGCCGGTCAGAAGCTGCCCGTGAACACGTGGAACTCTTCATCAGCACGTTGGACGATCGGGAGCTGGCAAACCAGCTGGCGTTACTGGGGGTGAAGAATACGACGGAGCTGGAAGTGACGTTGCGCACGTACCTAAGGGCGAAGAAGCAAGGCCCCAAGGCGGCAGTAGGAACCGGCCGTTTCAAGTCCCGATTTAACGCGGATCAAGGAGGCCGGCCGCCATCTACCAGGACGGCCCGAGCCGTCCGCATGGTCGCCCGAGAGTCAGACGCGACCAGCTCGGAAGAGGAGTATCAGCGATCTGGGGGCGAGTCTGAGGAGGAACAGTATCGGTACCTTTTCTCGGCAGAAGCCAGTCAGCCGCCCAGGCTGCCAGCCGATTCCGGTCAGTCGAAGAGTTTTCCCGCTCGAGCTGACCAGGATTACCCTAGGCGCAAGTGCACCCACTGTGGGTCCATCAAGCATGACGACCGGAGCTGCTGGAAGCGGCTGACGTGCAAGAAGTGCGAGAGGAAGGGACACCCGGCGGAACACTGCCTGTTCACGTGTAAGGCTTGCGGGGAGGTGCATGAGGCGGGACTGTGCCCAATGGAAGAATTTTACAACCTGTTGAAGAAGTGGTACGTCCCGACCAAGCATGCTGGAATGCTGCCGCCCGGAGCGGAAAAGATGTTAAACTAGATCGCTCGCCAGGTTGGAATCTGGTTCGAGCCGAGCGGTCTAGTGTTAGTATCTATGCATATGTCGGTAAAGAGGATAATCAAGAAGCAAAGCAAAGGATAACCGACAATACATGTAAGTTTGACGATTACGTCACCCGGTCCCCGGCCGGTACGGCTGACCCCTTCCTGGTGAGCAGTATACGGACGGATGAGTATTCCCGGTCTGAAGTGCGAATGGAATTGAACTTGTTACCTGGCGAGTCGCGAGGTTATTGGAAGTATCACTCGCCGGATAAATGGTTCAAGCAGGCCAAGGCGGATGGAAAATCAATAACCAGAAAGCTACCATGTTGTTCGATTCTGGCGCAGAAGTGTCTATCGTAGACACCACCTTTGCTCGTAAGGTGGGGTGTGAGATAGACGAGACGAAGCGACAGGAATGTATAGGCATAGGAGAGAGTTCGTACATGACCCAGGGAAGGACAAGAGTCAAGATTACGTTAGCTGGGTCGTTGGTATATTACTTTACCGCCTGGGTAGGCAAGTTGGCCGGGCAGGATGCAATTTTGGGCATGGATTTTATGGTCCCGGCCGGTATACGGCTGGACTTATCGCATGGAACATTGACGTTGCCGGACGAGGTACAGATCCAGCTGGCCGGCCGGCGGCCCTTATATGGCGCCTACGTCCAGTTCCTCAAGCTAGGTCAGTTTGTAACGGTGCCAGTGGGAAAGGCGGTGGAAGTAATGTTACGACCGCACGACCGGCGGAGTAAGTTATGGCTGACAAGGGGCGAGTGCTGGGTACCATCCGTGGTTAAAGGGAGTGGTCACCTCAACTTCATAAGCGTGACCAACATCTCTGAAAAACCCCTCACCTTGCATGAAGATGTGATTATTGGAATGTGGCTGGCCGAGGATAAAGTGCCCCGCCGGCCGGGCTATGTCACTGTTGGTTCAAGACGCTATATCGAGTGGCAAAACCTGGCTTTTCAGGCAACCACCGATCTGGTCAGCGAAGGGGAAGAAGTAGAAGAGGACCAGACTCCGATGGTGGATAAACCCGAGTACCGGACCCCTTCTAAAATATTGACGCGGGGCCGGCCGTCGCCGGATCCGGCTGAACGTATTGACCGAAGCTACGCCCCGATCGCGGAACTGATTTTGCCCACTCAGAGGGAGACGGACGAACGACAGAGTCGGGAGAAAGGGCCAAGCAGAGTCGCATATACGGTCAGCCCCGATTACGGTTGTGAGGACCGAAGTGAAAGCGGATCGGCCCAGCCGGCCGAGCAGAATTCGGAAATAGCCGAAGGCGGATCGGCCCAGCCGGCCGAGCAGAATTCGGAAATAGCCGAATGCGGATCGGCCCAGCCGGCCGAGCAGAATCCCGAAGCGGCCGAAGCCGATCAAGTCTGCATTCATGAAGGGGGCGAACTATATGTTGAAGGCATGGAAGAACAGATGGCGGCGCTACCTGAGGTGACCCCCTGCCCCCCAGCAGTCACTATCGACGATCTACAAGTGGGAGACCCGGATGTGAACACCCCGGAGGAGATCAGCAGGTTGAAGGATATTATATGGAAAAGACGACATCTGTTGATCGGACCAGGGAACGCACTTCCTCCGGCCGCCCATGGGGCGGTTTGTGATATCGATGTGGGAGGTGCCAAGCCGGTAGCACAGAGATGCCGAAGAGTCGCCCCCCAATATAGGGAAAAGCTTTCAGAGCTTATCAAGGGTTTGCTGGCCACCAAGATAATTCAGCCGTCCACCTCGCCATGGGCTTCGCCCATTGTAATTATCATTAAGAAGAATGGGGTGGACATAAGGTTGTGCATCGATTACCGGCTGGTGAACCGGCTGACTAAGCTGATGATTTATCCGATGCCGCTGATAAACGACCTGCTGGAGGACCTGGATAAAGTTTTGTGGTATTGCTCATTGGACATGGCCAGTGGATTCTGGGTGGTCTCTATGACCGATCGTGCACGGGAGATCTCTGCATTCGTGACGCCTTTCGGGTTGTTCGAGTGGAACCGGATGCCGTTCGGTCTGAAGAATGCTCCGCAGATTTATCAACGGTTGATAGATAACGCGCTGTACGGACACTTCAAGATCAAGGCGGATCAAGATCCGGCTCTGGTCGGGGATGTGTTCGCCGAAGGTGACCCGGACCCCGACCCAAAACCTTCAGTTTTGGGGCGGCGGTCTTACATCGATGACATTCTCGTTACGGCAACTACCTGGGATTTATTGTGTGACAAAGTGGAGAAACTGATGGTTACGTGTGAAAAGTGGAATCTTTCGATTAGTGTGGTTAAGCGTTTCTGGGGTAAGACTAAGGTGACCTATCTGGGTCATCAAGTGTCGATTGCCGGATTGGAGGCTAACCCGAAGGATTTGGAGTCCTTGAGTAATCTGTCTTTCCCGCGATCCCTAAAGGCTATGCAATCCTTTTTGGGCAGCCTGAATTATTACAGTCGGTTCATCGAGGATTTTGCGGTCTATGCAGCAGTCTTGTATGAGTTGCGGGAAGTGGATTACCATAAGCTGAGAGAGCAGGATAGGCAAGCGGAAACGCGGGCCGGGCCGGCAATTTCAGCCAATGAGGAAGCGCCCTTTTCGGGTAGTTCAGCCAATGGGGAAGCGCCCTTGCCTGCCCAGACAAGCGACCGGCCGCCGGACCCCGACGCGGCCGGTCCGGACGACCATATGACCCGAGCGATGGTGGCTTTTGGCATGCTAAAGGCGAAGATGGCGACCACACCGGTCTTGAAACATTTCGATGTTAATAAGACTCCGGTGGTCATCATCTACGCTAACAAGTGGGCCATCTCGGCCGCCCTCGTGCAAGATCATGATGGAGTGTACTGTCCCGTGACCTTCACCAGCCGGACCTTGAAAGTTAATGAAGTTAATTATGGGTTGGTGGATAAGGAAGTTCTGGCTCTATTACGGATCTTGGATGTGTGTTATACTATGCTGGTGTCTCGGCCTATCAAAGTACTATCCAGACGGTCGACCCTATCATGGCTCCTGACGGCGAATGGGATTGATGACCGGCTGGGCAGATGGGCGGCTCTGTTGTCTCAGTGGTCCCTCGAGGTTATTAAGTGTACTAAAGGGGAAGAGGAAATACTGGGCACACTGGCTGCCAGCATTACCCCCAGGGGAGAAGTGGAGGAAGCACTGATAGCGATCGCACCACGGAAGCAGCCTCGACGAACTATTGTATTGCCGCCTCCAACAGTGGGACCCACGGAGGAACTAAAGGTTTTGAGTTTCGATGGGTCGGCGAGTGTAAAGAAAGGGGTCGGGGCCTATAGTGCCATTTTGTGGAAGCTGCCCGAATGGAAGGCGATCGCGGCCGCCTCGGATTTCACGCCTGGCATCACGGTGAACGAAGCGGAGTATAGGGGATTACTGCTGTCCTTAGATTTGCTGATTGGCCGGACACAGGGGCGGATCATCATATGCGGTGATTCCAACCTAGTGATCCGGCAAATCACCGGAGAGATAGATTGCAAGGCGCCGCGGCTGGGACTGTTAAATGATCGAGTTATGTCCGCCCTGCGGAGATGGCCGGAACACGAATTGCTGCACGTCAAACGAGACTGGAATAAGAGCGCGGATCACTTGGCTACGCTGGCCATGCGCGACAACGTGGGGGTAACGGTTTCCGATCCGGCTCTGTTATCAGACCTGACGGAGATCAACCGGTTGCCCGAGATCATCCATCCAGCCAACACGGAGGAGACAATCCGGGTGAACGCCGTTACCCGATCGCAGAAGCGTCGTTCTTCAGCCGATGGCCCATTATCCCCAGAAACAATGACCGAGGGGATAGTTCAACAGTTGCGAGCAGAGCGGATTCTCCAAGCGCAGAACGAGGAAGCGTGGATAGTGGATCTCAAGGCGTACCTTAACGGAGAAGTGAATAAACTGACCGCCGAACAAGCTAAGGAATGTTTCAAGTTGGCCCCGGATTACGAAGTGGACGAAAACGGGCTACTGTTCTTCTACCGAGACGCCGACCAGCCGGAGATCGAGAGAGATAGATCAGCTCGGCTAGTCATACCCGCTACTCTACAGCCGGATATTCTCCATCACTACAATGTGAGCTTGGAAAGGGGGCATCAGGGCATCGGCCGGACATATCACAAGGCCAAAACACATTTCCACTGGCGGGGGCTTTACCGTAGCGTTCAGGCCTACGTGGGGAGCTGTCCAGATTGCGAAACCGGGAAAGGCCGGCCGACCATCAGAGGGCGGTCGCCTGGAAACATACAGGCCACTTATCCTTTTCAAGTTATCGCGATGGACCATATCCCGTCCTTACCCAAATCTCGAAATGGGTATACGGAGCTGCTGATCTGGACGGATTTGTTTACCGGGCTGGTTATAGCAAAGGCTAGTTCCACCCGTACCGCCCAACAGGTTGCGCAAAGTTACGAAGAATGTGTGTTCAGGCGTTTCGGGGCGAGCGAGGTCATCCGGCACGATAGGGAGCCCGGATTTATGGCAGACGTATTCCGAGCTTTCAATAAGATCCTAGGACAGAAGCAGAGCGCCACTATGGCTTACCGCCCGCAGGCGAATGGAAAGGCTGAAAGGATGGTCCAGACCCTAACCAGAGCCCTCAAGATGTACGTGGTGGAGGCGGACCAATGCGACTGGGATGAATATGCCGAGAGACTGGTTTTTGCTCCCAACTCGTCGTACGACCGGGTAAGGGGCGACACCCCTTTTTATCTGGCTTACGGATGGGATCCCCGATCCACTTTGGAAGCCGCCATACCAATAGGGTGCACCAGAAGCCGGGACAGAGACGCTCGCCGCTGGAGGATGGGAGTGCAGCGCCACTACTCACTGGCGAGGGAACAAGTAAACGAACGTCTCCGACAAGCAATCAAGGATCGCGCCGACCAAAACAACGACCGCGCCGGAGAACACGGCATTGAGCCCGGCTCCCGGGTGTGGCTGTATCTGGATCGGGTCAAGGAAGGCTATGCACGGAAGCTGGCGCATATGTGGCATGGCCCCTTCCGAGTGGCAGAACTGGTCGGGGATCATGCAGTTAAGCTGGTCACGGCCGGTACGGAATACAGCGTTTTCCCGATAGTACATGTCTCCAAGTTGAAGTTGGCGAAGCACTTCCCGGACCGCCCGAATATACGCCTTGCAGGGGAAAATGACCGGTTAGATTTCGATGAAGCTCTGCTGCCGGAAGACAGTTGGGACAAGCCGTTAGACCCGGACGAGTACGAGGTAGAAGAAATTTTGGACGTCCGGAACGGACGGAAAACCCGGTTTGGGCGGATTCACAGGGAGTTTCTCGTGCAGTGGAAAAATTGCGAGGAGCAGTCGTGGGTGGACGAGCTAGACTTAAATTGCGGAGCTCTAATGAGAGAGTTCGACCGCCGGCGGACTAGCCGGAATCGCTTCGGGGTTATGCAGACCCACGAAGAAGGTGGGACAGAGAACTAGTCCGCCCGGCCCCAGGGCAACAGGCACGGCCGGACCAGATAACACCACTCAGCCGAGTAATCGGTGGATGGAGCTAGTCGGGTCCGATCGGTCTTTTTTCGGAGTTATCTTCGAATCAGTATGGTGCCGGATGGAAGGGTTTTCCGGAGTTGTCTTCGATTCAGTATGGTGCCGGATGGAATGGTTTTCCGGAGTTGTCTTCGATTCAGTATGGTGCCGGATAGAATGGTTTTCCGGAGTTGTCTTCGATTCAGTATGGTGCCGGATGGAATGGTTTTCCGGAGTTGTCTCCGATTCAGTATGGTGCCGGATGGAATGGTTTTCCGGAGTTGTCTTCGAATCAGTATGGTGCCGGATGGGAGAAGTCAGACGAAGAAGATGAGCAAGCGGTTTCTTACGTAAAAAATGGAAACAAAAGTGTATTATCGAGGTTAACAGCCAGTAACAAATAAAGAAGACGATGTATGCAAGGCTAGCCTCGTGGGGCACCCTTGACGAAGCTCAGCGAAACTTGTTCCGGAGTCGGGGTACGCGGAGGCCAGGGTGACGATCGGGATCCTGCCGAAACTGGTTGCGCCACGGATCTTGTTGGTCGAGCGCATCGAGCGAAGCTTGGAGAGTGGGAACTTGACACTTACCCAAACCCGGATACCAAGTCCCGCCTTCGGCCGAGATCCCGCTCTTCTCCACGCGGCGGGTCGCCAGATGTAGCATGATCGGGTGGAGGAAGATGTCCAAGTCACAGTGGCCACGTTGGATTCCATCGACCACAAAGTTGCAGACCTTAGCCCAGCCCTCAGTCGCGCGGTTGCGACGGTTCTTGCGGTCGGTCCGGTACTTGGCTAGCCCGGGAGATTCGCGCCCGGCGGCAACGGAAATGCAAAGGTGATGAGTCGACTCCCAGATGGATTGTCCATGCCGGGAGAGGTACTCCTTGCAGACTTTCCGCAACTCCGCGAACCAGCCGGCATGGGGCAGGCCGATGTCCGGCATCTCTGTCGCCAGTATGGCCCAAGGTTCCCGGGACAAAATTGCGTTCAGCGGCTCGATCGCCACTAGCTTGGCATTCCAGTCCTCGGCCTTGGACACAGCGAGGGCCGGCGGGAATATCCACAACGGCGGACGAGTCAACGACTTGATGACCAAGGCTCCAGTGAGGTCCTGGATACGCAGGCCTTCCAACTGCGCCTTTGACCAAGGGACCGCCGCGGCCAGTTCGAGGGCCGTCATGACCTTCCGGCGGGGAATCCACAACGGAGGAGACTCCTCTGAGGATTCCTTGGACTCGTTCTCGTCGAAGGCGAAGGGGTCCGGGGAAGGCAATTCCTCGAGGTTC
>MIQA02000032.1:0-21876 GCA_001887855.2 Sclerospora graminicola | reverse complement strand
TGGGCTCGGCGGGCCATCCCCAGATCCAGGTCGTCGTGATCGTAATGGTACTTGGCCGACTTGACAGATTTCATATCCACGTCGCTGAGAGACAGCTTCCTATTCGTTGGCCGACGTCCGGTCCAGCGACCTGTCTGGCGGCTCTGCGGGGCGGCATAGGATTCACTCTGCTTGGACTGTACCGACTCCATGTCTTCGTCACTCGGCTCCCTCGCATAGTACTGTACTGGCTCGGAGACCTGAGTTCCACGACGAGCTGGCTGGTCCGGTGACTTCGTACTGCCGCGGCTGGCGCTCAGCCGACGCTACTCTTCCAAGTATCGCTCCATCATCGCCGAAAACATGTTTTGCAGGTGATCCGGCACCTGAAGGTTCTCTTGAGGGGCGACTTGAGGGGCGGCCGGGCTGCCAGATTGACATTCCTTTTTGATCCGCCCATCCGCGTCTTCGTCTTCCTCCTTCGGTTCTGGATCCGCCGTCGCCGTCCGCCAGGCCTGTACGCTGTACTGGCTGGCGTTCTTCCGCTCGGGCGTACCCGGATCCTCACGTCGTCCAAGCCTCATGGCCGTCGCCACACGCGCTGCTCCCCTTGGGCCAAGCGTCATGCGGGTGATACCCACCGATGGATCGGAACAGTCCGCTTCCGAAGGGGAAGATTCGTACTGCGGCGAACCTGAGTGTATCCCGGCCGGTCTGCTTGCTGCCGGCGGCGTGGACGGCGCCACTCCAGTCGTAGCTGTCATCTTCTTCGACGGCGGCGAGCAGCCCACTAGCGGTACCAAGCGGTCGTGATGGGCGCTGGACGCCTCCTTCAACTTGTCCACCTTCAGATCAAACTGCTCGTTCGGATCAAACACGCCGGTGTTAATGCCGGCTTGTTTGAGTTGATCGAATAGTCCTCTGATAAGGGACACGTGGCCGTCTGAGAGAGTTGGGGGAGAGACGGGACCTTTCAATCCGCCTATGATCTTCGGCCGTGTTATTTTCAGCACCTTATCCGTCCGCAAGAACTGCCCCAACTCGTGAAGATGGAAAGCACGCTCCAAGTCTATATCCGTTGGTAGGCCGTCCTGCTTTTCTTCTTCTTCTTCGAAACGCGGCCTATCTTTGTGGGTTGGATAATCCGATTCCTGCCAATTCGGTCTCTTTAGGGGTAGGGGGGCCAGATCGCGACTTGGTCCCGATCCGGCCGGCTTCCCACTCCGGTCGTATCCGACTTCAGCTTCTTCTTCCTTAATTTTTTCTTTTATATCCATAATATGCATTTGTTTGCTAGGATCATGGTCGGGACCATGATCATTCCTCGGACTGTGGCGACTTGCACCATAATCCGATCCGACTCCATCCGTGTAGCGGCCGGCACTACAGTGAGTAGTACCGTAATCCGGCACATTACCGTAATCCGGTACAGTACCGGAATCCGCCCCCAGCGGAGCCTCTAGGGGAGTAACTTCTTCTTTAATGTTAACCTCGAACTCCCCCAATCCGAGTCGACCATCGCATCCTTCCATCTTCAGTAGCATTGGGGGCGATATGCCTTCCCTCAATGCACCCGACACAACATCGTCAACAAATTTGACAGGTTTAGGTCTTTCGCCCGCTAGGGACTCGCGGTGATATCCAGGGTCACCAAGAGATCCGGACACGCGCACCATTGTGGTGTAGTCGCTCTCAGAAAATCTTCCTGAGACGCGAACACCCACGGGGGTCCCAGACGACTGACTGTCGGAGGGGGTACTCCGTCCATCCGAGTCATGATCCGATCCGGCATCCGGCCGGCTAGATCGGTCACTTCCATTCGCTTGATCGTGACGACTCGGGTGGTCCATGTTGAAAGCTCACCTTGTGTACCCGTCAGTACTGGGTGGTTTGCTCTCCTGGTGGACCCTAGGGCGAAAAGTGTAAATCCGTCGAAAAGGGAGATGAGGGTTGGGACTAGGGGTAGCTCCTGGGCGGAAATCGTCACCGGGGAGCTCGTCGGGCAATACACTTGAACTTTGTATAGTGCCGGCTGGGCCGAGAATAGTCGATCGGCCAGCTAAACCAATAAGACACTTGAAGTTTGTATAGTGTCGGCTGGACCGAGAATAATCAATCGGCCAGCTAAACCAATAACAATGAAGGGCGAATCCAAATGTGTATGTAAAGTAGATATAACTCCACACTCTTCCACAGAAGGCCAAAATGTCACCACTTCCCAATACTTAATACCGTGTTCAAAACACGGGCGACTTGATGTGAGTATACGAAGACGCCGCGACTCCCGGTCAGGGGACTTCCGGTGGGTTAACTTAACCTTCCCCGGGCAAACCAATAGCAGCAAGAGGGGACCTTGATAGCCCTCCGCTGTGAGCCAATAAAAGCGACTTGTGTCTAAGAAAGCGAAACGTATACTGATTTATCCCTATATCTAATACTCCCTTTTGTGTAACCTACCCCAAATAGTCACGCTGACCAGTCATGTGCCTTACCCGAAGTAGCCCGGCTAACTCCGATTTTTATGTACCCCCTGGCCGGTACATCAACCCCAGATGGTACCAACCCGGCCGGTACACCGAACCCAGCTGGTACCAGTCCGGCTGGTACATTGTACCCGGCCGGCTCGGCCGGATGGCCATCCATCTGATCTCCTTGGCCGTTCCCTTGGGAGCTTCTCATCCGATCCGGGTGCCTTCTTCATACACTAGAACACTCATCTTCCTTCAGGCTCCTTTCACTCATACCTTCCAACCAATCCGCCACCAATCCGCCACCAATCCGCCCCTCGGCCATCTGCCATCCGCGGTCGTCCCGTCCGCTTAGCCTGCTAACCCAACTATCCACGCCTTCTGTCACGTTCGTCCGGCCTGATTCCAGGCCTGGCGCCATCCGGCCGCTTATAGGTATGCTCGGTGGCGGCTATCCGACGCCCACGCCCTTGGTCCATATTTCTGCCAATCAGGATGCGCCCTCTGGAAAGTACTTCACATTAATTCATAAGTCACTTTACTACATTCCCGATGATCAAACCAAAGCTCAGCTCTTTGAAGCGCTGATTTGGCAGTCGCTTTAAGCAATCTTCCCTACTTTAGTATACGCTGACGTTTCCCCAGTTTAAGTTTCATGCGAGTCCTATAGACCCCGTGCCAGGCACGAAGTACTGTGTCACACGGCAACGACCGTAAGGTTAAAGGCATCGATGTTTCTTTCAAGGTCGTCTTAAGATAGGTTTACGGGCTGCCTCGATTGTTAGACACATATATATACTACGCCGGATGTGTCCGGGAGTCTACCTTGCAGCCCTGCAGCCCACACTCTGTGTTTAAACGTTTACAGACGGTTGGCGAATCACTCGCGCTCAAATCAAGCTGGACGCAGCAATGGTTTTGGCACAGATACCGATATCACCAACCATTGTTATCATAGATGTGGTGAAGTGGCTCCGAGTAAGACGCACGACGGGGTTGTTGAATGCTATCCTTAAATGATGACTCTTGTTCGGATTCCCTATCTTGAAGAAGCATTTGCCATTTTTAGACACTCTTTGGATTGCTTCGCACTAAATTTTTCTATTTCCCCATCAAAATACGTTTTAAGGTTCACCATCCACGCCTCGTCGTTCTGCGCATTGAGGAACCGTTCTGTCCGCAACTGCTGCACTATTCCTTCGATCATCACATCTGTGGGCGGTGGGTTAGTGGTCGATGGCCGACTCCTTTGAGACCGGGTAACGGCATTCCCTTGGACGATTTGTATATGTCGGCGGTTCGAATAAGTTTGGTGAGTCGATTGACTTCCACCAACTCCCCAGCAGTTTAGTCCGGGCCAGCTCCAGTTGGAGCTTCCAGGGGAGTAACTTCTTCTTTAACAGGGCTGGATCTAAAGCTGTGACTCAGACTTCGTCCCGCATGACTAAGGTGGCCAGATGAGCTGCACTTCTATTCCACTCTTTTTTAAGGTGCAGCATATCATACTTCGGCCATTTCCTCAAAGATGGCATGACCCAATCATTCATCAATCTCTGCCTGGGGGCCTTGCAATCAATCTCCCCAGTGATTTGATTGACTGATCACTAAGTTGGAATCGGATTAAAAGATTATACTCCCCGGTGTCTGGCCGGCCAACGAATCAAAACATAGCAATAGCCCTCGGTATTCGGCCTCGTTCACGGTTATGTGAAATCGGAGGTGGCGGCCACCACTTCCCACTCGGGCAGTTTCTGCAAGATGGCACTGTAAGCACCTACTCCCTTCTTGACGTTGGTTGACCCATCGAAACAGCAACATTAACTCTTCTGCCGGTCCTACCGTTGGTGGTGGGAGTGTGATAGACTGGCGTGGCTGCTTCCTGGGTGCTATCGCAACCAATTCATCGTCCACCTCTGCTCTTGGATTGATGCTGTCCGCCAATGTTCCTAGTATTATTATTTTTTCCTTAAGTACCCATAATAACTTCTAGCGACCACTGGGACAATAGTACAGTCCGTCTGCCCAGCCGCCATCACTTCCATTAGCGGCGAGAGGCCAAGACAGGGTCGACCGCCTCGACATCACCTGAATCGACCGGGACACCATCATCGTATAGTGCACATCCAGAATCCGTAGCAAGACCTGAACTTCCTTTGCCACCAGCCCATTTTTCACTTCATTGGTCTTCAGAGCTCAGCTGGCGAACATCACAGGGCAACATACACCATCATGGGCTTGTACTTAGGCAGCTAAGATGGCACACTTTTTTGCATAGATGATGACTACTGACACCTTGTCTAAATCAAAGTGCTTCAGAACCGGTCTTTGTTTTTAGTATCCCAAAGACACCTTCGCCCTGGTCACGTAGTCATCCGACCTGGCCAGATTTTGGTCGGTGACCTGGTCGCCAGCTGGAGTCAGCAATTCCGTCTATTCATTGGTCAAAATAGCTAACGTGGCCTGCCCTTCTTCCTGCCGACCAGCTCCCGCAACTAATGGTAGTCCACCTCCCGTAATTCATACAGCACCGCCGAGTAAACGGCAAACTCTTCGATGAAACGGCTGTAGTAATTCAGGCTACCTAAAATGATTGCATAGCCTTCAGTGACCGCGGGAAGGGTAAATTACTAGAAACTCCAGCTCTTTCAGATTGGCTTCCAATCTAGCAATTGAGACTTATTGAACCATGTAGGCCACCTTATCCTCCCCCCAAAAACTTTTCACCACACTAATCGAGAGATTCCACTATGCACACGTAACCATCAATTGCTTCACTTTTCCACACATCACGTTCCGTGCAGTAGCTGTCACGAGAAGACTTGATCAAGGTCACCTATCCCATAAGACAGTCCAGGTTGGAGCAACGCATGATCAGCTATTATTTCGAGGAAGAAGAAGAAAAGATGGATGCTCGTCCGCATTAGGAAACCGATTTAGAGTGGGCGTACTACCTTCAAGTTAGGTCAGTTTTTTAGGATGGATGGGGTCCTAAAGATTACCGACCCAAAATCTTGGGTGGATGGAAATGTCCCGTCTCTCCCCCATCTATTTCGGGTGGTGACCTGGCCCTCCCTAATTAGAGGACTGTTCGACCACCTTAATCCGGCATTAATACTGGTGTATTCTACCCGAACCAGTTATTCGACCTGGAAGTGGACAAGCTGGAGGAAGCGTCCAGTTCTCTTCACGACCACCTGGTACCTTAAGTGGGTCGCTCTAAACCTCAGAAGATGATGCCAACCACTAAGGCGACCCCACTGTCACCGGACGACCACGGCAGAAGAGCCGGAAGCCATTCTGTTTCTCCACAATACGAGACAACCCCTTCGGAGGTGGATTCGACTGATTTGACCGTTGATATTACCCGAATGACGCTTGGCCCGCAGGGAGCAATGCATGTGGCAATGGCAACCAGTTTGGAGGAATCAAAAATCCAGGTACCTTTGATCGGGTCCTCTTACCATTGCATGACCTCGCTTAGTTTCAGGTGGTCCAACAATTTGAGCTGCATAGCGTCCAGGTCCGAAAAAAGTTGGACGGCTCAGACTCAAGAGGCGAAAACATGGGGATCAAGGATTATGGAAGAACCCCAAGCTGGCCCCAGGTGCCGGACCACATTCAGAACATGTTCTCAGCTATGGTGGAGAGGTACTGGAAGGTCAGCGTTGGTTCAATCCAATACAGGGCAGCACGGTCAGCCTTCTTCCTGGGAAGAACGGACGGCTGAGCTAGCCCAGCATTGTACTAGAGAATTGGTGGCTGAAGATATGGAATAAGCTCAGTTAAGACAGAGTGTGCCCCAACCTCACCCGCATGGCCGCCGTGTAGGTCGCCGTTCTGGACGACCCCCTAATAGAAGACCGTCACATAGTGAAATCGATATGGAGTCAGTCAGATCGGCCAGAGCCACTATGACTCTGATGACTTGGATTTAGGACTGTCTCGCCGAGCCAATATGACCTCAGCCCAGGCTTTCACCCCGGCCTCGGCAGCGATAACCAGGGTCCGGATGCAAGCAACGTCGGAGCTGAAAGATTTTACCGACCGAGACACGGACGTCGACCAGACCAGGGTATGCTAAAGCAAGACGAAATCAGCATTTCGTAGCGACCGGCCGCCGGAATGCCATATATTTTGAGACCTAATGAAGGGACCAGCAAATAACAGATTCCAGCAGCTTAGCCGAGAAGGCTGAGACAACTGGAGGCAACTAAGACAAGAATTCGGTGAACCGTACTGTAGGTCTAGGGTGTCCGTGGCTCGTCAATACTTCCATACCAAGAAGAGAGCCGATGAGACTCCCCTGGAAATTCCCCACCGACTGAACGTTGCGAGAATGAGAGTTAATATACCGGTCAAAGTGGATGCCATCGGGTCGGAATCTGCAAGGAAATATGTGGAGCATTTTATCAGGACGCTTGACGACCGGAAACAGGCAGCCCAGCACGCTTTGCTACATCTAAGAACACCACTGAACTACAATAAACTTTATGGACGTACCAGAGAGCGAAGAAGCGGGGTTCCAAGGCGGCTGTCGGAACGGGCCGGTATAGGTTGCATCCAAATCCTGGATCAAGGAAGTAAACCACTATTCGCATGATCGCAATGAAGTCGGATGAAACTAGTTCTGAAGAGGAATACCAACGGTCTGGAGGCGAATCAAAAGGGGATCAATATCGCTACCTATTTTCAGCAGAAGCTAGTCAGCAGTCCCGATCAGCATCCGGACACGATCAGCATCCGGTTCAGGTCAGCAGAAACGTTTTCCTGCCCGAGCGTTTTAGGACTACCCTGTACCTACTGTGGGTCCATCAAGCACGATGACAAAAGTTGCTGGAAATGACTGACCTGCAAGTAGTGCGAATGACATCCGGCTGAACACTGCATGTTCACCTGCAAGACTTGCGGGGAGGTGCACGATGCTAGCTTTGTCCCATCAAGGAATTCTACAACCAGATGAAGAGGTGGTATGTCCCGAATAAACATGATGGAATGTTGCCACGGGGGTGGTGGTGGAGAAGATATTAAACTAGATCGCTCGCCAGGTTGGAATCCGGAGCGGTCTAGTGTTAGTATCTATGCATATGTCGGTAAGGAGGATAATCGAGAAGCAAAGTAAAGCTTAACCGACAATACAGGTAAGGTTGACGATTACGCCAGCCGAACCCCGCTAACCAAAGCTGACCCTTACTTGATGGCCAGTATAAAAAGGTATGGATATTCGCGATCCAAAGTGGTTTTAGAGCTGGAATTATTGCCCAGCGAACCACGGGGTGTGTGGAAATACAATTCACATGACAAGTGGTTCAAACAAGGCGAAGCTGACGCCAAGATAGATAACCAGAAGGCCACTACTCCTTTTCTCGGGCAGAACTGGTTTTTATTGGCAGCAACCCAGGATTATGGGATTTATGGATGAGGAAGCTCATACATGACCCAGGGAAGGGTAACAGTGAAGATTACACTGGCTGTGTCACTCGTATATTATTTTACCACCTAGGTAGGAAGGCTAGTGGGGCAGGATGCAATTTAGGGGATAGATTTCATGGTGCCTGCCGGCATACGGCAGGACATATCTCACAATACGCTGACTTTGCCTGACGAAGTGCAGATCCAGCTGGCTATATGTCGACCTTTATATGGCACCCAGACTCAATTTCTTAAGTTTAGCCAGTTCGTAACAATTCCGGTTGGACGGACAGAGGAGGTGATCGTTCGGTCTCACGACCGGCGGCATAAGTTGTGGCTGACTAGGAAGAGTTTTAAATGCCTTCGTTTGTCAACGGAGTAGGGCATTCTTACTGTGTTAGCGTAACCAATATCTCAGAGCAGTCCCTCACCTTGCCATAAGATGTCATCATTGGGATGTGGTTGGCCAAAGACAAGGTGTCTCGCCGGCCAGGTTATGTCACTGTTGGGTCAAGGCGTTATATCGTGGGGCAAAGCAGGTGACTACGGATCTCGTCAGTGAGGAAGAATCTGTTGAAGATGAACTGGCGCCTATGGTTATCAAGCCAAAGTACCAAACCCCTTCTAGAATTTTGAGTCGGGGCCAGTCGTCACCGGGTCTGTCTGGACATGCTGACCAGAAACTTGTATCAGTAGCTGAACTAGTCCCGCCTGCGTCGTCCACGAATAATGAGCACATTTGGCAAAGCATTGAACTTGGTCGGAGTAACAGATCCAGCAACGTCTGACGCTGGTCAGCCATGTGGGGAGCATGATTCGGAATTAACCGGTGCTAACTTAGATAAGTTAACCGGAGTTAACCTGGACGCGGGAACAGCACGACCCGATTCAAAACCTTACATCCAGAATTAGCCGAATCCGAGCTGGTTGGGAGACCAAGTCGACCCTGGGACAGCCGGATGGAACCCTTTACGGATGATACTGTTGGAGCGTCGGAGGCTGACCCAGATGATATCCAATATTCGGAGGATGGACTATCCGGAAGTGACGTTTGATTCCGGCCAGGTTTTTTTCTCGAATGTGTCGACCGGTATGTCAAAGGCATGGAAGACCAGTTGGCAGCGCTACCCGAGGCGACACCCTGTCCTCCGTCGGTCACTATGGAGGATTTCCAAGTGGGTGGCACAGATGTGGCCGCTCCAGAAGAGATCAGCAGATTGAAGGAATTGTATGAAAAAATGCATCTGCTGATCGACCAGGGTAATATGCTACCCCCAGCAGCCCACCGGACGGTATGTGACATCGCTCGGTAATGCGAAGCCAGTAGCACAGAGGCGGTGACGATTTGCTTCCCAATATCGGGAAAAATTGTCGGAGATCATCAAAGGACTGCGGGCCACCAAGATCATCCAGCCATTTACCTTGCCATGGGATTCGCCCATCGTGATTATTATAAAGATTTACGGGGTGGATATACTATATTGATTGCCGGCTAGTAACCCAGCTAACTAAACTGTTGTTTAACCCAATGCCGCTGGTCAATGATTTACTGGAGCACCTGGCTAAATGTTTTTGGTATTGCTTGCTGTATATGGCTGGTGGATTTTAAGTGGTTTCTATGACCGATCGTGCACGGGAGATTTCTGCGTTTGAAACCCCCTTTGGGTGTTCAAGTGGACCGGAAGCCGTTTTTTGGCCTTAACACTGCCCCACCATTATATAGCGACTAATTGATAGCGCATTATATAGGCATTTCAAGATCAAGGCAGGCCAGCATCACGCCCTGATCGGTCACGTGCTTACCGAAGGTGACCCAGTTAAAACTCTCAGCTGTGGGGAGGCGGTCTTACATCGATGACCCAAGACCATTCTGAAGGAAAGCACTTCAAAACCCATGGGTCGGGGTTGTCAAATACAACGGCAACGACGAAGTAGACCGCTATTGAGATCGATAAATAAGGGGTTTTCTCCAACTCTTTGGTATTGACTACACAGAAGCATTTGCCCCTGTGCTACGAATGGAAGTTCTTCGTCTTCTTCTTACTATTGCAGCAATACTTAAGTATGAAATTCACCAAATGGATGTGAAGACTGTTTTTCTCACTGGTTTTCTGAATAAAGAAAAATATGGAGGATTTACAATACCAGGAAAAGAACGTTTGGAGTGCAAGTTCAAGAAGAGCTTGTATGGACTCAAACAGGCACCCCCTGTATGGTACCAAACCCAGTGAAGTTTCTGGAGAGCATCAAATTCCGAAGTCTTATCAAGGTCGATCTTTGTGGGATCGCTCCGTAATTAGAAATGCTATATTACAGTCTATGTTGACGATCTTCTGATCATCGCTCCAACGCCTGCCCTCTTCAATGAAAAAAAATCTGCCCTAAACCAGATTTTCAATATGGCAGATTAAAGGGGAGGTGAAGTACTTGCCGGGTGGTCCATAGAACGGAACTGCAAAGACCGAACTGTAGTAAAGCGATCGGAAAATATTGGGACTGAAGTGGACCACACATGGCCGTTGATTGGTGACGATAGAACACCCATCAACATATGACGGTTGATGGGTGGGAAAAGGCTGATCACAGTAAAAGGAAAATGTGGCGGACAACGGATATTCACGATGTGGAGAAATCAGCCAAGTACTGTCGTTAAGCCCAGTCCCAGACACTGACGGAATGATGGAGATCATGATCACGATCGTTACTACAGTTACTAAGTGGAGTTCCCGTGGATGTAATAAGAAAAGAGTAACTGTTGACATAACGTGTCAAGGGCAGGCGTCCAGCCGATCTATGAATGGTATGGTGGTTGATGTTGATCATGACACGAGGTTACGGCCTGATCAGCTTATTATGCCCGAGCAATGAAGATTAGATGTGGAATGAAGTCGGGCATGTGGAGTGACAGGTTGTGTGAGTGATGATAACCTATGGTTTGTCCGAAGATGACGTGGCAAGGCCTGATCAGGCCTGATCAGCCGAGATCGGTGTTATATGGTTGTCCTGACGGGGTATAAAGGTCGGAAGTATGGCTTAGAAGATGAATTGAGTCGTGATGATGATGACCCAGAGCGTTCCCGAGGTGATCAAGGGCTGATCGGCCTGGTCATCAGCTGATCACTCGGTTGATAATGTGGTGTAGTCGCTCTCAGAAAATCTTCCTGAGACGCGAACACCCACGGGGGTCCCAGACGACTGACTACCGGAGGGGGTACTCCGTCCATCCGAGTCATGATCCGATCCGGCTTGAGGCCGGCTGAATCGGTCGCTTCCATCCGCTTGATCGCGACTGCTCGAATGTTGCATGTTAAAAGCTCACCTTGTGTACCCGTCAGTACTGGGTGGTTAGCTCTCCTGGTGGACCCTAGGGCGAAAAGTGTAAATCCGTTCAATAGGGAGATGAGGTGTAGGACTAGGGGTAGCTCCTGGGCGAAAATCGTCACCGGGGAGCTCGTCTGGCAATATACTTGAACTTTGTATAGTACCGGCTGGACCGAGAATAATCAATCGGCCAGCTAAACCAATAATAATGAAGGGCGAATCCAAATGTGTATATGAGGCAGATACAACTCCACACTCTTCCACAGAAGGCGAAAATGTCACCACTTCCCAATACTTGATCCCGTGTTCAAAACACGGGCGACTTGAGGTGAGTATACGAAGTCGCCGCGACTCCCGGTCAGGGGACTTTCGGTGGGTTAACTTACCCTTCCCCGGGCAAACCAATAACAGCAAGAGGGGACCTTGTTAGCCCTCTGCCGTGAACCAATAAAGCGACTTGTGTCTAAGAAGCGAAACGTATACTGATTTATCCTATGTCCAATACTCCCTTTGTGTAACCTACCTCAAATAACACGGCTGACCAATCATGTACCCTACCCAACGCGGCCCGGCTAACTCCGACTTTGTGTACCGGTCCGGCCGGTACACCAACCCCAAATGGTACCAACCCGGCCGGTACACTGAACCCATATGGTACCAGTCCGAATGGTACATTGTACCCGTCCGGCTCGGCCGGATAGCCACCCATCCGCGCCTCTCGGCCGCTGACGCTAGCAATCTCTTGGTAGCCTCTCCTACGATCCAGGTGCCTACTCCTTCCACTAGAACAATCCTCTTCTTTCAGGCTCCCTTCACTCCATCCTTACAGACAATCCGCCATCTCGACCGTCCAACATCCATAGTCCTTCCGTCTGCTCAGCCCACTTGTCCGACTATCTTCGCCCCTTGTCAGGTCCGCCGACTTGATTTCTAGCCTGGCGCCGCCTGGCCGCTCGTAGACTTCCTCGGCGGCGACTATCCGGCGCCTACACCCTTGGACCTTATTTCCACCAATCAGAATGCGCCCTTTGGAAAGTACCTTGCATTATTTTATAAGTCGCTTCACCACAGCCGCCCCTGAGTCGCGACACGGCCGCACAACGGTCGGGATACGATCTCACTCGAACTCACTTGACCCGATACCGCCCATCCATGCCTCGCTTTGGTACGTCACCCCACCACTTCATAATATCTCCATAACCCGGTCGGTCTCCACACTGGCCAGCAAGCATGCTCACCAATACTAACATTGTCTTGATTCACCTCCAGTCTTGCAAATTGACAAGGCCAACGTCTGCCGCCTTGTTCTCGTGGACGACGACTCGCCTGCCAGCGGGGTGGAGATCGCAAAACCGCCGAAATCATCTCGCACCCCCGATCTGGTGCTGTCGACCGCGGACGCCGAGGCTGCGCTCCGCGTTCACGGCCAAGCCTGCGGCGACCGAGACAGACTGAAAGTCGTCGTTTCTTCCCTTCGGGCGGAGCTTCGATCCTGTCAGGACAACTATGAAGCTCTGTCTCAGAGCTTCAAAACTTCTTGCGCGATGTTGGACCGCCTGAACCCCCGGGTCGCCGAGCTGAAACTCGGTCACAAAACAGCGGAGGATGAGGTGGCCCGCCTCAGGGCCATTGTGGGTCAGCTCACGGACGCTCTACAACGAGCGGCCGCGCCATCCACCCCGATCTCCGAAACGGCGGGGATGGAAAAAAGGCTGGACGTGTTGACCGCCCAGGTGGATGGCTTGGAGCAAATCCAAGCCGACTTGGTCCGTCAACTCGCCGCTGCAAACCGCCGGGCTGATGAAGCCGCCGTTCGGGGTCCATCTCCCGAGATAATCAATCTCCAAGAAAAGGTGGCCGATCTCGAATGCCAAGTCGCCGTCCTGACGGGAGAGCGCAACCGCCTCCGCATGTTGGAAGACGTCGTCGAACCTCTCCGGTCTGCCAATCAGGAATTGGTCCAACGATCCAAGCTACAGCGTGAGTGCCTCGTCTCCTCTTACGTGATGGCCCAGTTGCTTACAGTTTGTATTTTCTTGTCACTCCGCAGTTCAACAGTTAGAACAGCTGAAACAGCAATCTGCTAAAATTCCGGACATGTCTCGGGAGCTTACGCATCTTCGTACCCGGCTCCGCCAGGTATCCCAAGACCTGGATAAGGTGCGAGACAACCGCGACCACCTGCGCGACTCCCACGCCCAGGCCCTTCGCCAAATCACGGATCTGGAGCGGCAGTTGCAAGAAGCCACTTCTCGGCAACAGGAGTTGCGGTCTGAGCTGTACCGGTCCCGCCAGGAGAATTCCGACGCCCATGCCATACTGGCTGGGGCGGACCGTGTTTGTCATGCCATGCTGGATAAAGAGGATCGTTTTAGGTCCTTATTGTGTGGACGTCAAAACCAGCTCGAGGCGACTCAGAGCCAGGCCGCTCCCCTTTTTCGAGCTCCTCCCGAGGTACGGGAATCCGTCTTGTCTGTCTTGGGAATGGTGGGTCAGTGGAAGACTTCTCCGCCGAACCCAACCCCGTTGCCCGCTGCAGCAGGGTCGGAACCTGAGGAACTTCCCGCCGGCTCCGACTCGCCCCTTGCCGGTCCCAACTCTTCGTCCGCCCCGGCAGGATCGCAGGGGCAAAAGCGTCCGGCTGGCTCTAGCCCCCTTTTGGCCGATGCCAGCCCGCCTAAGAAGAGGAAGCAGAGCGAATCCCCACCCTCGCGCCAATGTCCTCCAGACAAGTCGGACGACGGGGAAGAGCCCGGGTCGGAGAGCGAGGGACAGCCTGTTCGCGGAGCGGTCCCCTTTTCCATCCCCTCAATACACTCCCGGTAGAACCGGTCTCACCCCCAGTTCTAACTCTGAAGAGGACTCGGAATCCGAAGCGGCCGTGGCTCCATCCGGGTCAGCGGCCGCGCCCTCTTCTGAGTCAGCGGCCGTGCCTTCTTCTGAGTCAGCGGCCGTGCCCTCTTCTGAGCCAGCGGCCGCGTCGCCTAATTCTTCTTCGGACTCGGGGCCATCCTCCCCTTCGGTTATCTATGAAGATGACGAAGAAGACGAGGATTACGAGGCTCAGCGAGTCAACGTTGCATTAACCCGTTCTCGCGCGGATACCCGTCGCCGCCCTTCCCGTTCCGGTAGGCGAACGACGGGTCAAGTGGAATCCGATCAGATCATCGATCTACAGACTCCGCCGCCGGCAGGTTTTGGTTCCGGGGAACATGAGCCGTCCGACCCATCCTTGCTTCCCAGCATCGTCGACGCTCCGGTCGCGCGTAACTCGAGTTCCGACGGAGTGGCCGAGGAGAAAGTGGAAGACAACGACGAGGACATCCCTGATCAGTGGTTGACTCCTCCCGACCTGAGTGACTCAGAAGAACCTCTCCCCCAAGCTCCGGCCAAACAACGACGATCAACCCCGGCCGGGTCGCGAACTACACGCCGGCCCCACCGACCGGCAGCCAAGCCTAAGGTCCGGCGGAATGCTCTACCTCTTACGCCCTCTTTTCCCAAACTTCCGCTTCCGTGGTTATCGGGAGGGCGTTTCCCCAGTGGGGCGGATCGGTCTGTCATACTGCCTTGGCCAGTCGAGCAACTGAGCAATACCAGCCTGGCTGATATCTCCAGTTCCCTACTCGCTCACTCTCTGTCCCGTCCGCCTCTCTGGTTATTCCCACGATCTTACAGGGCGCCGTCTCCAGAGACTTGGGACCCTGTCCTGATGAGGTCGGGCGCCATCGACACACTCATGGAGACCGAACCGTGGAAAATCTTGCACACCAAGATGCCGGATATGGGGCTTCCATCCGATCCATGGTTCACGGAATTCAAAGCGAGACTTCATGATTTCACCGTGGCTCACGCTCGGGCCATCTGGGAGTCTACCCACTTCCTGTACATCTCGGCCGAGGACAAGCGAGCGGACGAGTCCCTCCGCACGTACTCCCTTGCCCGTAAGAATCGTCGGGGACGAGCTTCCGAGGCGTGGGTCCGTCTGTGTGCGTTCATCATGGCGGGTGTCCGGGATGGTAGATGTGACTTGGACCTGTTTCTTTTCCCGTTCATGCTCCATCTACCAAACCGCAGGAGTGGAAATGCAGCGGAAGGAGGGACGTGGTATCCCGGCCTAGGTGCGTTGGATCAGACCACCCCTATTTCTCAATCTTTGGCGGCCATTGACCAGCAAGATCCTTGGCGCAATCAATACCGCGCACGGCCCTCCGACAACCCTGGGCTTCGGGTGACTCGGCTCCAAGACAAGTATAGTCATCGACGGGGATGAGTAGTCGGGCTTGCTTTAATTCTTCTATTTCTCTCAGTTTTCTTTTTTTAATATATCCATCCGTTCTTCTTCCGTTCCCACTCCAAACATTCACTGTTGACTACTAACCGTGGTCAGTCTCGTCAGGCCTGCTCGGGGTTCCGCCTAGAGGGACCTTTTATTGCTGCAGGGCACTTCTTGGTCCGATCGGGCGTGGACGCCCTGTTCCCAGTCGCGGTCGCTATATTCCTCTTCCACGGGACGGCTGGATTCGGGCGAGGGACCCTCGTCTCTAGCGGCCGGTTTGATTATCTCCGATAGTTTGTTCATCTCCCCCAATTCGTCCAACAATCCTGGATCCGAAACGGTGATTCCGGTCTGATCTCGCATGGCCAAGGTGGCCAGATGGTCTGCGCTGTTATTCCAGTCTCGTTTGACGTGTAGCAATTCGTGCTCCGGCCATCTCCGCAAGGCGGACATAACTCGATCATTTAGCAGTCTCAGCCGCGGCGCCTTTCAATCTATCTCTCCGGTGATTTGCCGGATCACTAGGTTGGAATCACCGCATATGATGATCCGCCCCTGTGTCCGGCCAGCCAACAGATCTAGGGAAAGCAGCAGTCCTCTATACTCCGCTTCGTTCACCGTGATGCCAGGCGTGAAATCCGAGGCGGCCGCGATCGCCTTCCATTTGGGCAGCTTCCACAAAATGGCACTATAGGCCCCGACCCCTTTCTTTACACTCGCCGACCCATCGAAACTCAAAACCATTAGTTTCTCCGTGGGTCCCACTGTTGGCGGCGGCAATACGATAGTTCGTCGAGGCTGCTTCCGAGGTGCGATCGCTATCAGTGCTTCCTCCACTTCTGCCCGGGGGGTAATGCTGGCAGCCAGTGTGCCCAGTATTTCCTCTTCCCCTTTAGTACACTTAATAACTTCGAGGGACCACTGAGACAACAGAGCCGCCCATCTGGCCAGCCGGTCATCAATCCCATTCGCCGTCAGGAGCCATGATAGGGTCGACCGTCTGGATAGTACTTTGATAGTCCGAGACACCAGCATAGTATAACACACATCCAAGATTCGTAATAGAGCCAGAACTTCCTTATCCACCAACCCATAATTAACTTCATTAGCTTTCAATGTCCGGCTGGTGAAGGTCACGGGACAGTACACTCCATCATGATCTTGCACGAGAGCGGCCGAGATGGCCCACTTGTTAGCGTAGATGATGATCACCGGAGTCTTATTAACATCGAAATGTTTCAGGACCGGTGTGGTCGCCATCTTCGCCTTTAACATGCCAAAAACCATCGCTCGGGTCATGTGGTCGTCCGGGCCGGCCGCGTCGGGGTCCGGCGGCCGGTCGTTTGTCTGGGCAGACAAGGGCGCTTCTCCATTGGCTGAAATACCCGAAAAGGGCGCTTCCTCATTGGCTGAAATACCCGAAAAGGGCGCTTCCTCATTGGCTGAAATTAACGAAAAGGGCGCTTTCTCATTGGTTGATATTGCCGGCCCGGCTTGCGTCTCCGCTTGCCTATCCTGCTCTCTCAGCTTATGGTAATCCACCTCCCGCAACTCATACAAGACCGCCGCATAGATTGCAAAATCCTCGATGAACCGACTGTAATAATTCAGGCTGCCCAAAAAGGATTGCATAGCCTTTAGGGATCGCGGGAAAGGCAGATTACTCAAGGACTCCAAATCTTTCGGGTTAGCCTCCAATCCGGCAATCGACACTTGATGACCCAGATAGGTTACCTTAGTCTTTCCCCAGAAACTCTTAACCACACTAATCGAAAGATTCCACTTTTCGCACGTAACCATCAGTTTCTCCACTTTGTCACACAATAAATCCCAGGTAGTTGCCGTAACGAGAATGTCATCAATGTAAGACCGCCGCCCCAAAACTGAAGGTTTTGAATCGGGGTCCGGGTCACCTTCGGCGAACACATCCCCGACCAGAGCCGGATCTTGATCCGCCTTGATCTTGAAGTGTCCGTACAGCGCGTTATCTATCAACCGTTGATAAATCTGCGGGGCATTCTTCAGACCGAACGGCATCCGGTTCCACTCAAACAACCCGAAAGGCGTCACGAATGCAGAGATCTCCCGTGCGCGATCGGTCATAGAGACCACCCAGAATCCACTGGCCATGTCCAATGAGCAATACCACAAAACTTTATCCAAGTCCTCCAGCAGGTCGTTTGTCAGCGGCATCGGGTAAATCATCAGCTTAGTCAGCCGGTTCACCAGCCGGTAGTCGATGCACAACCTTATATCCACCCCATTCTTCTTAAAAATAATTACAATGGATGAGGCCCATGGCGAGGTGGATGGCTGGATGATCTTGGTAGCCAACAGTCCTTTAATGAGCCTTGACAGTTTTTTTCCGATATTGGGGGGAAACTTTTCGGCACCTTCGCGCTACCAGCTTCGCGCTACCCCCATCAATGTCGCATACCGCCCCATAGGCGGCCGGAGGCAGGACATTTCCAGGACCGATCAGCAGTTGTTTCCTTTTCCATATGATATTCTTTAGCCTGCTGATCTCTTCCGGGGTGTTCACATCCGGGTCTCCAACTTGTAGATCGTCAATAGTAACCGCTGGTGGGCAGGGGGTTACCTCAAGTAGCACCGCCATCTGATCCTCCATGCCTTCAACATATAGCTCGCCCCCTTCATGAATGCAGACATGGTCAGCTTCGACTAATTCCGGATCCGGGTCAGCCGGATCGGTTGATCCGCCTCCGGCTATTTTCGAATCCTGGTCGGCCAGATCGGTCGATCCGGTATCATCTTGTTCATCAAGCCGTCCGGCATCGGAGGTGGCCGCACATGTGACTCTACTTTGTCTTCTCTCCTAATTCTGTCGTTCGTCCGTCTTGGACACAACCAGTTCAGCGATCGGGGCCAGATCTCGCCCAGTACGTTCTGCCAGATCCGGCCATGGCCGGCTCCGTGTCAATATCCTAGAAGGGGTCCGGTACTCTGGTTTAGCCACCATTGGAGTCTGGTCCTCTTCCACTACTTCCTCTTCGCTGATCAATCGGTGGTTGCCTGAAAGGCCACTTTTTGTTACTCGATATAGCGTCTTGAGCCGATAGTGACATAACCCGGCTGACGGGGCACCTTGTCCTCGGCCAGCCACATTCCAATGATCACGTCTTCATGCAAGGTGAGGAGCCTTTCCGAGATATTGGTCACACTTATGTAATTGAGGTGACCTTCCCCTTTGACAAACGAGGGTACCCAACACTCGCCCCTAGTCAGCCATAACTTACGCCGCCTGTCGTGTGGTCGTACCATTACTTCCACCGCTCTTCCCACTGGCACCGTTACAAACTGACCTAACTTGAGGAACTGGACGTGGGCACCATATAAGGGCCGCCGGCCGGCCAGCTGGATCTGTACCTCGTCCGGCAACGTCAATGTTCCATGCGATAAGTCCAGCCGTATACCGGCCGGGACCATAAAATCCGTGCCCAAAATTGCATCCTGCCCGGCCAACTTGCCTACCCAGGCGGTAAAGTAATATACCAGCGACCCAGCTAACGTAATCTTGACTCTTGTCCTTCCTTGGGTCATGTACGAACTCTCTCCAATGCCTATACATTGCTGCCGCTTCGTCTCGTCTATCTCACACCCCACCTTACGAGCAAAGGTGGTGTCTACGATAGACACTTCTGCGCCAGAATCGAACAACATGGTAGCTTTTTGGTTATTGATTTTTCCATCCGCCTTGGCCTGCTTGAACCATTTATCCGGCGAGTGATACTTCCAATAACCTCGCGACTCGCCAGGTAACAAGTTCAATTCCATTCGCACTTCAGACCGGGAATATTCGTCCGTTTGTATACTGCCCACCAGGAAGGGGTCAGCCGTGCTGCCCGGGGACCGGATGACGTAATCGTCAAACTTACATGTATTGTCGGTTACGCTTTACTTTGCTTCTTGATTATCCTCCTTACCGACATATGCATAGATACTAACACTAGACCGCTCGGCTCGAACCAGATTCCAACCTGGCGATCGATCTAGTTTAACATCTTTTCCACCCCGGGCGGCAACATTTCGGCATGCTTGGTCGGGACGTACCAGTTCTTCATCTGGTTGTAGAATTCTTCAATAGGGCACAGTCCCGCCTCGTGCACTTCCCCGCAAGTCTTGCAGGTAAACAAGCAGTGTTCCGCCGGGTGTCCTTTCCTTTCGCACTTCTTGCAGGTCAGCCGCTTCCAACAGCTCCGGTCGTCATGCTTGATGGACCCACAGTGGGTACATTTGCGTCTGGGGTAATCCTGGTCAGTTCGAGCCGGAAAACCCTTCTGTTGGCTGGACCCAGATGGCAGCCTGGGTTGCTGACTGCCTTCCGCCGAGAACAGGTACCGGTATTGCTCCTCCTCAGATTCGCCCCCAGACCGCTGGTACTCCTCTTCTGAACTAGTCGCATCCGACTCTCTGGTGACCATGCGCACAGCTCGGGCCGTCCTGGTGGATGGCGATCGGCTTCCTTGATACGGGTTAAAACGTGACTTGAACCTGCCGGCTCCAACTGCTGCATCGGGGCCTCGCTTCTTCGCTCTTTGATTAGTGCGCAGCGTCAGTTACAGTTCCGTAGTATTCTTCAATCGCAGTAACGCCAGCTGGTCCGCCAGCTCCCGATCGTCCAACGTGCTGATAAAATGCTCCACATGTTCCCGGGCGGCTTCCGACCGGCTGGCATCTTCTTTAACTGGTATGTTCGCCCTCATGCCAGCGACATTTAGACGATGGAGGTATTCCAGAGGGGTCTCGTCTACCCGCTTCTTGGTGTGGAAATATTGGCGCGCTACCGACATTCCCGATCCGCAGTATTGCTCTCCGAAAGCTTCGACCAGTTCCTTCCAATCATCTCGGACATCCCGGCGCAGCTGCTGGATCCAGTTTTTTAGCCGGACCCTTCATCAAGTCTCCGAAGATCAGGCACTTCTCATAGTCCGGTGTCCGGTCTCTGAGGAATGCCGACTTCGTCTTGCTCAGCCATCCTCGGGCTTGGTCCTCGTCCATGTCCCGTCCAGTGAAATCTTTCAACTCGGACGTGGCTGACATCCGCACCCTTGTAATCGCCCCTGAGTCCGGATCAAACGCTTGGGCTGATGCCACATTTGCTCGGCGATCCATCCCCAGATCCAGGTCATCCGGATCATAGTGGCACCTGGCTGACTTGACCGATTCCATATCCACGTCGCTGAAAGGCAGCTTCCTATTCGTTGGCCGTCCGGTTCGGCGACCTGTCCGGCAGCTTGGCGAGAGGCAAGGGGCTCACTCTGCTTGGAGTGCACTGACTCCATGTCTTCGTCAATCGGCTCCCTCGCATAGCACTGGACTGGCTCGGGCGCCCGACTCCCACGATGAGCCGGCTGGTCCGGTGACCCCGGGCTGCCGCGGCTAGCACCCAACCGACGCTGTTCTTCCAAGTATCGCTGCACCATCGCCGAAAACATGTTCTGAAGGTGGTCCGACACTTGAGGGCTCGCCTAGGGGTCTACGCGCGGGGCGACTTGGGGGGGGGGCGGTTGGGCTGCCAGATCGACATTCCTTCTTAATCTGCCTGTCCGCGTCTTCGTCCTCTAGCCCTGGATCCGCCGTCGCCGTCCGGGTCTGTACGCTTAAATGACTGGCTTTCTTCCGCTCGGGCGTATCCGGATCTTCATATCCTCCAAACTTCATGGCCGTTGCTACACGCGCTGCTCCCCTTGGGCCAAGCATCATGCGGGTAATACCTACCGATGAGTCGGTTGAATCCGCTTCTGAAGGGGCAGACTCGTACTGAGAAGAACCCGAGTGTAATCCGTCCGGTCTGCCTGCTGCCGGCAATGAGAGCGGAGTCGATCCAGTTGTTGCTGTCATCTTCTGCGACGGAGAGCAGCCCGCTAACGGTACCAAACGGTCGTGAAGTGCGCTGGATGCCTCCTTCAACCTGTCTGCCTTCAGATCGAACAACTGGCTCGGATCGAAAGCGCAGGTGTTGATGCCGGCTTGGTTGAGTTGATCGAGCAGCCCTCTAATAAGGGACACGTGGCTGTTTGAGAGGGATGGGGGAGAGACGGGACCTTTTAATCCGCTTAGGATTTTCAGTCGTGTTATCTTCAGGACCCCATCCGTCCTAGGAATTGCCCCAAATCGAGAAAGTGGCGGGCACGCTACAGATCGGTATCCGTAACCTTCCGTGATAGGCCGTCCAGCTTTTTTCTTCTTCTTCGAAACGAGGCCTATCTTTGCGGGTTGGATGATCCGGCTCCTGCCAATCCGGTCTTTTTAGGGGTAGGTGACCCGGATAGTAACTTGATCCGGATACGGCCAGCTTCCCACTCCGGTCGTATCCAGCTTCCGATTCTTCTTCCTTATTTTTTTCTTCTTGGATATCCATAATATGTCTTTGTTTGTCAGGATCATGGTCGAAACCAT